>BRYC01001216.1:4711-28395 GCA_030267985.1 Parmales sp. scaly parma
CCCCCTCCCCCTTCCCCTCCGTTCCCCTCATTCCATCACTCTTTCTCGTTTTTGACGGATTCTTCTGCAATTTTGCTCAAAGCTGCCAACTGCGCGGCAGGACTGGGCGTCATTCCACTAAAGCTCACGTCGCTAGGTAACTGGGGAAGATTATCCTCGCAACCATCGGCGTCGGCAATGTGCTCCAATAAGATGCCCAAGTAGCTGCTCGGACTGGTGTTGTACAGCACAATCGTCACGTAATCTATTGTGTCCTCGTGCGCCTTGGTGCCGACCTTCAAGCTTGGGTGATTTTCCGCCGCTTGCTTCAGCATCGTACGCATTGGAAGCGGTTGGCTGACCACCTGCAGGGACAGTATTTTCTTGCTCAAGCCGTATACGACGCCCACCTTCTCCTTGCTCATTCCCCCCTCGTTGTTCATCTTGATGAAGCTCAAACTCTTTTCGAAGAACTCGATAGCCTGTTCCAAATCCCCCTTCAGCTCGTAGATCCTGGCCACCTGCTGGTAGCTCTCGATGACCATTGCGTTTTTGCCCTCCACCGTCACCCCGCCCCCCCCGTTGCTCTTCAAATTCATTCGCCTCTCTAGGGCCGTATTCGCGCTGAGCATTGCATTTTCCAGGTCCCCGGTTTGCGCGTAAACTTCGCACAAGCTGAACTCGCCCTTGCCAAGCATGACTCCGCTAACGTTGTCCCCCTCGAACTCCTCCTTGCTGTAGTGCAGCACCGCCCTCTTCAGCAGCCTCATGCTGTCCTTCGTGCTGCCCCTGCACGCGAGCAAGATCCCGTACTTGAAGCTCAGCTCGCTGCACAAGTTGTGCTTCAGACCAAGGTTGATCTCGCTCTTGAGCAGCGCCGAGTTCACATACATCGCCGCGCTCTCCAGATCCTCGTCCTCGTAGAACAAGTCCGCCAAGTTCACCGTCAGCTCAATGACGCACGGGTGGTTCTTTCCCCAAATCCACTCTCTGCACTTCTTCGCCTTGGTGAAGCACTTTCCGCTCTCCGTGTGGTCCTTCAGCTTGAAGTAAGCTTTCATCATGATCAGGTAGGTTCGGGAGTTCTCTATGCTGAACTTTGGGGTGAGTGAGAGCGCCTTCTTGGCTACGTCGATCGCTTCCTGGAACTCGCAAATGTTGAAGAACGTGTCGGCGATGTTGTTCAATATTGCAGCTTGTTCCATCTGCCCATTGTAGCTGCTGAAGCTGAATGTGGCCTTGTGCAAGCTTAAGCTCAGGTTGAGTGCCTGCAACGCCTTGCCCCAATCTTTCTTCTTCATGAACTCTTCTCCACTTGCCGCCAGTGCAAAACTCTCGACCGTGTCGTTCGTCCTCCACTTCACCTTGCTATCGTCGAATGCACTCACTAAGTCTTCACTCTTGATCGGACACCCCGTCGTGAAGTCGTACTTATCGTGGTCTTGCAATTTCAGGCTGCAGTGGTGCTGCAGAGCAATCAAAAACGAAGCCATCTTGAAGACCACATACCTCTTCTTGGGAAGCTGAATGCTCAGATTGAACTTGTTCTTCATCAATGGAAGCATCGACTTCTCCCAGAACCTGTCGCTCTCCTCGCTCATGCCAAGGACAAGGTTCAAGAAGTCCAAAACGTAGTCATTCATCTCGCGCCTGAGCTTGGCATTGTGCTCGAGGAAGTCCTCGTCCCTCGACCTTCCGCGCGCCTCGGCAGACAGCATTTCTGCCCTCCCCTTTCGCGAAATTTGTCGAAAGGTTTGGTTCAAAATGTGCTTCGCCGCTCGACTGCAGATCTCGACCAAGGCCAGGGATTTTACGTGCGGGTATTTCGCCAGGTTGTGCACCTTTCCCAAGTAGCGAACGTTGATTCCGTTCGCGTGGAGGAGGCGAGTAAGGGAGGAGGAGTCCAGGGCAACTTCGGTTAGGTTGTCCAGAGAATTGGTGAGAGCGGGAATTGTAAGGTTGTGGAGGTCGAGAGAGGCCTCGCAGGCTTCCTCGGCATTGGCCTTGAAGTCCTCCATCTCTTCCATCTCGGGCCGATAGGAATCGCCCGTGAGCGGAATTTTGTAGCTCTGGACGAACTCTGGTCGCAGACAGTGGGTGATGATCTCGTTGGTGCCGGGGGACGGGAGGTCCGAGGGGGCGGCCCTGCGCCGAACCGAAGCGAAGCGTGGCGAAGCGTGGCGAAGCGAAGCGAAGCGAAGCGTGGCGAAGCGAAGCGAAGCGAAGCGAAGCGAAGCGAAGCATTTTTATTAGCTTATTTTTTCAAATCTTGACCTAAGACCTGGACCTGGACCTGGACCTGGACCTGGACCTGGACCTGGACCTGGACCTGGACCTGGACCTGGACCTGGACCTGGACCTGGACCTGTTCGCTCGGCTAGCTCACTCACCTGGACAAGTTCATCAAGTAGACTCGGCCGTCTTCGCACAGGTGACCTTGAAATTCGGACCCGGCGGATACGTTGTTGACGCCCATCGAGCCGCCGCAATCAATGTCGTGGTTCTTCAAGTGCATGTAACGGCACATGAGCTTGATCTTCTCAGAAATTGCATCGTCCTCCATAAGAAAGTTGCCTTTGTCGTTGCCGTAGACGAGAGTGTTGGTGTCGTCAACCGGCGGTATGCACATGACAAAGAATCGGAATCCCTGAACGTCGCAGATGCAGGCAAGAGGGGTGACGAGTGGAGGGGCGGAATCGTTGTCGGCTTGGTCGTCGTCGTTTGATCGGTTCACTGCGGTGGCGCATTGGGATGCCCAGTGGATGCTGCGGGGGGGGAGAAAGGGAGAAAAGGAAGAGGGGAGAAAGGGGGGAGGGGGGAGGGGGGAGTTTTTTGTGTGAGAAAAAGGCAGGCAAAGCTGAAAAAAGTGCACGCACACACACGCGACAGCACGTACCAGCGCAATTCGTGACCAGCACATTTATGACTTATCGTATCGCCCACGGCCACGTTACGCCTGCGCTCCGCAGAAGGGTTGATGTCCTCGTCAGTGCAAGGCTGCTGACTCATGCGAAGGATTATTCCGTGGTGCAAGTAGATTTCTTCGGAGGAATCACGACCATCGTCGTCGAAGAGAGACAACTTCTTTATTGTTTGGAGATTGGTCGGAAGGGCGTATTCGTACACGATTGTCTGAGCAATGTGCTTGGCATTGGATAAGAACGTGCCAATGTATGTGGCGAGAGACAAGCCATTTTGGACGCTTTGCTCCAGGGATTCTTCCTCTCTGAGCATGAACTTTTGGTACCTGTCGTTCAGCTCGTCGTCCGCAACTGAAAGGGGCTCAATCACAATGTCCGGCTGGAATCCGAAAGGAATGAGATTTTGTTGGGAAGTGTTGGTGGCAGTGGGATTGCTTGAGTTGCCTGTGATTGAGGGGTTGGAAGTGTGGGAGTTGTTATGGCCATGAGTCGCGTAGGAGAACTCCGAAAGGCCCGACATCCAAACTGCCAGCTCTTCGGCCGATTCACAAGCGAGAATGTGCGTTTGGGTTGGTCTAGAAGTTTCAATTTTAAGAATGTTTGATCGGCCGATTGTTTGCTCCTCCTCCAGAGAGCAGTTGTAAATTGTGCTTTCGGAAACGTCAATCTCCTCGTCTCCCAAAAACAAAGTGGCCTCGTCGAGTTGGCAGAAAATCTTTATCCATTTGGAGGAGCCATACTTGTTGTCAAGCCAGTAAAGAAGGTGAGAGGCAAGTTCTTTGTTGTTGTTGTTGTTGTTGTTGTTGTTGTTGTTTTTGTTGGAGTTGACAGGATTAGGATTCGGAGGAAGGGTTTTTTTAGGTCGTACTTTAGTGGGAGAAGCCGGTGAGCCACCTTTTTTAGGGGGTGAAGCTGATGGTGAGCCTCCTTTAGGAGGTGAACCTGAGGGTGGACCTCCTTTCTTCATACCACCTAGCTTTAAAGTCACGCGCTTTGTTGTTGAGTTGGGTCCACGAGGTGGTGGGGAGTTGTTGCGGGTAGATGGCGGAGGTCCTTTTGGTGGCCCCATGTGAATAGGCGTGTGTTTATTCCTTGTAAGATAAGATTTTTTGTATTGATTTCAGCACTTTGAGACTTTAAGAAATTTCCCGAATTTTGCAAATAATGATGCCCTTTTTATGCAATGCCCTGTCTACCATTACTACAAAACTCTCGATAAATTATCCGTGATCTCTTGAATCTTGACATTTTTATAGTGCCTATTGTGAAATTTAAGTCTCCTGACGAACACGCTGCAAAAATGTTGGATATTCTCGATGCTGATCGTCAATGGTCAATGGATTGTTTCCTTTCTTTTAGAGGTAGTTAATGGCAAGTTTCAAAATGCACCCAGACACACCTGTAGCCCATATAAAAATACAGATGATTTCTTATCGAACATAGTCCAGCATATTTATGTGTTTCTATTTGTGAAGTTTGGATTCAATTTAGTCCGCCTTTTTCTCCTCCTCGGCAGCAGCCGGAGCTTCCTCAGCTTTAGGCTCTTCGGCCTTGGGGGCCTCCTCAGAAACCTTGGGAGCCTCGGTCGCAGCCTTGGGGGCCTCGGCCGCAGCCATAAGAATCTCCTCGGCAACCTTGGGCGCGTCGGCAGACGTAACCTTACCATCGTTGGACATGCTGATCTGACCAGGGGCATCTTTGTGGACGTTCATGGTACCGCAAACCACGCAAGTGGGGTCCATTGTCAACGACTTGCAAGTGATATTCCCGAAGACCATCGCCTTCGCCCTAAGCTCGATCTTGCTCGCGTTCAAATTTCCCTTGACCTTCCCATCAATGATGAGCTCTCCCATGTTGTTGACATCGCCGATCAAAGTTCCCGACCTTCCAATGATCAAGTCACCGGTGGACACCAACTTGCCCTCGAAGCTACCGTCAATGCGGAGCAATTTCTCGAAGACGAGCTCTCCCTGCACGCTGACCTGCTCTCCAATTGTGGTCTCGGGAACTTCCTCGAGAATATTCTTGGGCTCGTGCTGGGGATCATCTCCAATATCCGAGTAGGCAGGAGAAGGCCTCCTGGCCGAAAAGTCATCGTCGTCAAATCCTGGGCTCATTGTGTTACGAACTGCTTGGGAACCTGATCCGGCTGCTGTTCTAATTGGGGGTGGAGGCGCTTCTTCGAAAGAGGAATCGGCGTCGGAGTCGTTCTTTGGTGTCTTGTGAGCTTTCGCTGAGCGACCGGATTTCTTAGGCTTTGATGTAGGAACGGGTGGTCCAGGCATTAATTTAGGTATAAAAGTGTGACTTTGGTTTTGGGGTGCAAAATCAAAGTAAACTACGGAGGAAAAAGGGAGGGTAGAGATGTGAGAAGGAGAAGTGGGAATTGGGATAGGAAGAGGGAAGAGGGAAGAGGAGGGTAGTTTAGGTTGGGGGAGGGGTATGAGAGGTTAGGAGAAATTTGAAACTCATTTGGCAACTTGGCAGTTTCGGCACTGAGGCTATAAACAACTTGAGACAACTGACAAAGTGAGGAAAGGGAGAGGCAAACAAACCTACGCAATGATGTACGATGGAGGTGCACAACAGGGGAAAGAATGAGACATGTTGTGCAAGTCCTTTATCCCAGGGCATTATCATCAACAATCACAAGTTTGTAACCGATTGGAAGTTGGATTCGATGAGGCAAGAACTAGAATTTTTCTGGAGAGATTGTATAACGAGGCTTGCACCACCTGTGCGTGAAATTTCTTAAGAACGTACCTTAAGTGTTTTGATATTACCTGAAGAAACGGTTTTTCTTTATAAAAAAAGTTTTAAGCTTTATTAAAATTACCTTTTTCAAGCATATTGCAGTACTGCATATTCTCCCACCCAAACCTTCAGTTAATATAATTTTTAACACCATAAAGCACTTATACATCATGTACATTCCCCACTCCCTGTCTCTTATGACATTTACATAGCCATCCCACAGCCAGCCCAAATATTTATAAAATGTTTCCCCAAATATTCGATGCCCCTGGCAAGCAGGCGGTTGCCATTAAAGACAATCCTCTCAGACATCACTCTGAGTTTATGTCCAAGATGATCACGGGTGAAATCAAGCAAAACACTGACCGCTTTACAACAACAAAGCAACACGGGGTTGCCACACGACGATGGTTCTCGGGGAAGGACCACGACCACTTCATCAAGATGTGCAACAAGGACTTCAATGCTAAAAAGAAAATGTTTGTGGGGTCGGATATGGACGAGGTGCATGCGGAGTACTTGCGCGACCGTGAGCTGCGTGAACGCAGATTGGAAGAAGAGAAGTGGAAAGTTATTTTCATGCTTGAGGAAACTCTGATCGATGAGAAGTACAAAAACATTCGGTTGGCGGCGGGAGATAAGGCGCTGTATGAGTCGATGTTTAAAATGGAGCCTCGGAAGTACATTTCCCGCCCCAAGTTCTTGACAACAATGAGGCTCGTATACGGTTTTGAGCTGGCGAATTTAACCAAAGTGTGCGACAACGCAATGCTCGAGCGGCTCAATACGCTGTACACGAGCTTCGACATTAACGGTAAGGACCAAATGGACTGGAGGTGTTTCATTCTTATGCTCGAGATGGTCCATGACAAGCAGACGACTGCCAAGGACCACGTTAATTGGGGTTACGCGCTGTATTCTAGCAACGGTAGCTTCGACACGAGCTTCGACGAACCTATGCGGCTTGGAGACGTGAAGGATTTGTTCGGGACGATGGTCCGGACTATACACTTTAGTGAGGTGAGTGAGCGAAGCGAGCGAGCGAGCCTTCATGAAGACTCGAGCGATAAATGCCCCGAATTAGCTGCAGACGGCCACATCCACTACTAAACTTACCCAATCAATTCGTTTGGCTCGCCTGGCTCGCTCGTGCTTTCACTAAAAATGCACCTCGCTTCGCTCGGCGCAGATAATCGAAGTTACAGATGCAGCGTGGACGAGCGTAGCGTCCCGCGACCCGGAGGCGAAAGGCTTGGTAAAGCGGCAGACGAGGCAGAAAAAGAGCATGGACGATTTGAAGATTAGCCACCGGATTTTCGAGCTAATGATGAACCAATCTAGTCTTGCGCCCCTGTTCGAGCACGCCAGGAGCTGGGGGAAGAAAGATCCGGGAACTTGGACCTACAAGATGGAGGAGCAGTACTACCACCCAACTTTATTAGGGTTTGTGATGAGCGAGCGGAGGAGGGTCAAGGTGGAGAATCTGACGGACCTGTTTGTGAGCCAGAAATCCCTGCGGAGAAAGAGAGATGCGGTCAAAGTTTTGAAGGGGTATATTTGGAGGAGAAGGAGGGCTAGATTTTTGATGCAAGAGAACATTGTTCGGTACGTCATCGACCACACCAGCGAGGCCTGGAAAATTTGGAGAAAATTCAGCATGAGAGAAATCGCAGTGCGAGAGATTCAGCGAATAATACGAGGCTACATGGGAAAGACTGAAGCACAGTTTCTGAAGGTATTGTTCAAGTCTGCTGTCTGCCTACAGTGCACATACAGGGGAAAGCTCTCTCGGCGTCGTTATTTGGCGCAGAAGAAGAAACGGCACTGGGCCGCCGCGGAACTGCAGCGCCACGTCCGTGGCGCGCTATCCAAGCGGCTCGCGATGAACCGCTTGGAGGGCTACTTGGACTCCGAGCGGAGGAGGCTCAAGAAGGAGCGCTGGGAGTGGGAGAACAAGGAAATGATCGACGCTGTCAAGTCCATTCAAGGCCAGTATCGAAAACTCCAAGCTCGGCGAAAGGTCCACCTGCTAAAGGACAGACAGGCGAGGGAAGATATCATTGAGGAGGAAATGGAAGATTTACAAAAGGTGAGCGAAAGTTGATGAGGATGAGGGGCGCGTACGCAAAACAAAAACTAACCAACCAAACATAGGCGTCGTTGCGCGACCGCAAGATTTACCAGCGGCAAATTGAAGAGTGGTATGTGGCCAAAAAAGTTGCTTGGGGGACGGACAATGTGCTGGAATCCCACACCGCGGACGAGAAAGCGAAGATTCGGTCGTACCAGCGCAAGCAGAAGGAAATCGAGAAGGGCCAGGAACTTAATTTAAAGGAGGTCCATAACGAGGCAATGAAGGAGAAAGATGTGGAGGCGTGGCTGGCGAGGTGGGAAAATGTCGCTCAGGAGCGTAGCGTGGAGTACAAAGAGTTCTGCATGAACTGCATGGTTGCTCCCGACACGCCTCACGAGAGGAAGATGGGGAAGAAGTTGAAGGAGAGGGTGAATAAGCGTTACAAGGACGTGCTGCGTCGTGCCGATGCCAAGCACATCCCCATGGAGGCGCCAGAAGCTAGGGACGTTGCCATGGAGGAAGTTCTGTACATCATGGGGGAGGAAGAGAAAACTCGAGTGGTTCAGGAGATGAAGGACAAGGCGGTGGAATTCGAAAAAAAGGAGGTGCAGAAGAAGCAGAAAATCGAAACTCAGAACGCCAAGCAGAAAGACTTGGACAGGCACCACGCTGCGCTCGTGCTGGGCTTGCAGTACAGGAAGTGGCACGCGCGAAAGTTGCTCAGACAGAAATGCTACGAACGAATGGAAAAGCGTTTCAACGAACAGTATTGCGCGTTCTACTACTTCAACAGAAAAACTGGGGAAATAACGTGGAACAAGCCGAAATCGTTGGGCAGCTACGACATGACGGTGATCGACGAGTGGAGGCCGATGAAGGACACCCAGAACTACCCATACTACTACAATCCAAATTCGATGGAGATGAGCTGGAAATTTCCAAACGACACTTGCAAATGCGAGTCCACGGTGCTGCAAACTTGGATCTTTGAGTTCCCGACGCCCAAGGGGCCTTGCCCTAACTTTGCGGATAGGAGGAGCAACGACGATATGCACTTTTACTGCACGGACTGCTGGGAGGCCAAGTATACGCCGCTGGAACGGAGGAAGATGTACTGGAAGGCCGTCAGGGGTCAGGAGCCAAACAGCGACAAGATTCAGTACGACGATTTCCCGGACAAGATCGACAATTTCCCCGAAGACGAGGTGCTGAGATTGGAGCAAGAGGCGGCTGCCAAGATGCTGGCGGATCAGAACACGATTCTGTTCGACAAGAGCACCAAGGAGGCGAGCTTGTACAAGGGAGGAGTAATCGAGCTGAAGAAGAAGGACTACATGGTGAAACAGGTTGCGATCACGGAGGACGATGTTGCGAAGAAGGCGGAGAGTTTGACGATGGAAGGCATGAAGAAGAGCATGAAGGTGAACAGGAGCTTGGCGGCCAAGTACACGGAGTGGATGAAGACCGGGGGGGTTGGAAATGCGCTGATGGGAGTTGTGGGGAGCTTCGGCGGGGTCGAGGGAGAAAAGTCAAAGGGAGAATTTGCGAGGTACGCGGGGCTAGATGATGAGGGGTTGAAGAGACAGGTCATGAAGGACTGGCAGAAGTACCGCAGAATGGCCATTTACGACAGGGAGAACCTTGACGAGAACGAAAAAAGAGGGGACGCAGCTGCGGATTTGCTGACCGAGTTTGGGGTCAAGGTGAAGGACCAAGTTAGCGGGAAGGCCAAGAAAACAATCAGCAAGTGGCTTGGGAGGAGGAACGAGTATGCGTCTTGCATCGTCTATCAGGATGGATTCGAGACCGACAAGGAGTATTTGAAGGCAGCGTTTGGTGAGCTCAAGAAGTTCCGACATTGTGAGGTTGTTGAGAAGAGGGAATTAAAGGAGCGCATGGCAGCGGGAAGAGATAGGGTCGCGAACGGACCTAGTAAAAAGAGCATTATGCTAGGTGTTAGCAGCAAGGGGAGAACGATGATGGGGAACGAGGAGGGCATGAGTGCTGAGCACAAGGCCATGGTGTTGAAGCACAAGGAGAAGGAGAAATTGAGAGAGGAGGAGGAGCAGCAGATACTATTGAGTAATAGGATTGGAGTGGGGTGGGGGGAGGGGGGGGAAGAGGAGGAGGAGGAAAAGGAGGAATCAAGAAGCTTCAGTGAGTCTGGGAGGAGCTCGGGGAGGGCGGGGGGGGAGGAAAAGAAACTTGAGAGTTGAATTGAGAGAGTGGAGATGTTGTTGAAAGTTATTTGGGTAAAAATGTGTTGTTAAATTTCTAAAGTGTGTTGGTATAATATCATAATTCCTTTTCTTTTGCGATTCTTCATTTCGGCATGTGTTGTTAAATTTCTAAAGTGTGTTTGGTATAATATCATAATTCCTTTTCTTTTCGATTCTTCATTTCGGCTCTCTCCCGCTGAGTCGCCAGCTCCTGCTTTTCTACAACCTTGTCGTAGTGCTGGTGAACCAAGTTCTCTTGAATGATGTCGTTGAGAAGGTCCGCACCGGATTTTCGGAGCGGACTGCTGTTGTCCGAGTGCGAGTTGTGGGTTTCGCCAACGGAAGTGAATTTGAGGGCGGATTTTTCACCCCAAGAGGATTCGACAACAGCCGCAGTGGTGTGAGTGTTTGATGATGCTGTGGGGGGGGTGGGGATAGAATTGGGGGTGGGGGTGGGGGTGGAATTGGGGGTGGGGAAGAGGGGAGAAGAGGAAGAGGAAGGGGAAGAAGGGGAAGGGGAAGGGGAAGAGATTGAGGTTTGACCAGTGAGATTCGAAACGGCACGATTTCGAAGCATGTTGCCGACACCACCACCACCCACACTCCCAGCAGCAATTGCAAACTCTGTTCTCACGCTATCCAACTTTCTCAATTCAGAATGTAATTCCTTCCCCATCTCCTTTATCTCAGAATTGGAATCAACCACGTCCTCGAGCTTCACCTTTACACCTTGAAGAAGACCGACCACACGACCAAACTGGTAACCAAGTGATTTGGCCAAAGGAGGAACACCAGCCTTACCCACTGCTGTGGTCGTGGCACAAATGACCACGATTAATTTACCAAAGGTGAGCTCGAACATATATTTCTCTTGAACTTCTATTGGTAACTTGAACTTGTGGTAGGAGGAGAAAATTCAAATTGCATTTTGGTAGATGGATCGAGGTGTCGAGCTATAAATCTTATGAAAAAGAGATCCTAAACACATTGCATAGGTTTTGGCAAAGTATTATTAGTTCAAGCTTTGTCATTTGTCCTACAAGGACTCCAGACACATGTTCCTTTTCTTGGTTATTTTGTTGATGATGGTTTCTGTACATTCCTACCTCGTCTTCAACAAAACGACGGTACAATGTGCTGGCACCAACCAGCAAGCAATCCCAGGCGGCAACCGTTGCTACCCTCAAGACCCAAATTGTCACAGGGTCATCATAAACAATTTCATTTCATTGGACGAATCCGCTTCGCTTATTGCGGTGGCTGACCGGGGAATAGATGCTGTGACGAATTCAGAAACATTTGCGACTTTCCAGGCTCAAGGGCCAACGATTGTGGATATAAATAGCGGCTTTGTTCGTGGGCCTAAGGCTGTACGCCCCTTGAATATGTACGATGGCTTCGATTCCTCCAATTTGTTCACAGAAGCAGAAATCAAGCTTTACAACGACACTCTTCGCTCCGTTCGGTCCATCATCGAGATCGAGTTTGATGCAAATGGTGTGTATTTTACGGGTCCCACCTTTATTACCAAGATAATTGGTGGCGATTCCGATTCTTTGACAGACTCTGTAACGCATGATGAGTATTGGCACCCGCACGTGGACAAGCGCAACACTGCTCACTACGACTACTCAGGCCTCGTCTACCTTTCCTCGGGTGGTGGAGTGGACTTCACTGGAGGAGAATTTCATTTTTTGACCGGTTTGAATCAAGACAAGAGTGTTATTACAGGCGTTAACGTTGTTGAGGCTGGACAGCTCGTCATGTTCACCAGTGGAGACGAGAACCCACACAGATTCACTCGCGTGACAAGCGGAACACGATACGTGTTAGCATTCTGGTTCACTTGTGACGAGCGTGCCGACTTTGGATCGTTCTTAGATGGCAGTGCGGTGGAACATTACAAAGGTTCGAGAAAGGCGGAGGCGGCGGCGGTGGCGGGGGAGGAGCAATACGAGAATGGGTGTGGGGTGATAACAGACCTCTGTATGAAGGATGAGGAGTGCGTTGAGATTTTGAACAACAGCGATTTCGAAAATTGTATGAAAATAGAAATTTGTGCCGGGGTCGTCGATTGTATGACAAAACAAAGAAAACGGGAGAGAGAGTTGTAAATTGGTCTACTTTTTAGTGTTCTTCTTGTGCTTTTTCTCCTTCTTTGAATGCTTGTGGTGTTTTGACTTTGATTTGGATTTGGATTGCGATTTCTTCTTCTTCTTTTTCGAGGAGGAATCGGAGCTTGATGAGGAGGAGGAGGAGACTGATTTTGATCTTGTTCTTTTTCTGGAATCCGGTTGTTGTTGTTGTTGTGGTGGTCGTTGTTGTTGTTGTTGCTGCTGCCGCTGCTGCTGCTGATCCCACCGACTGCCTCCTCTCTGCTGCAACCCTCCTTTACTTGGCCGATTGTCGCCACCGTTGTCCCACCGACTTGCTTTTTTCTGCTGCAACCCACCTTTTTTTTGTAACCCTCCACCCCCACCCCCACCCCCACCCTCACCCATTTTCTGTTTCTCGAACTGTTGCCACTGCCCACCAACGCTCTGTGAGAAATCAACCTTAATCCTTCGATCATCGATCAAAGCGTTGTTCATCTTGAAGTACGCCTGCGCGCAAGCCTCCTTGCTCCCAAATTCTACAAACGCAAAGTTGAGGCTTGCGCCACTCTTCGCGTCTCTGACAATGTGCGCCTTGCAGTCCTCGGGATCGAACCGCGAGAAGATCAGCTCAAGGTCTTCATCGCTTGTGATCGGATTGAGCTTGCAAACGAATAGAACGTTCTCCTTTGGCTTCATTGTCGCGGAAGGCAAGTCTCCGAGCATTTCCAATACGATGGCCTGGGATTTAGCTGTTTTTAGCTCCTCGATTTCTTGTGTTTCGTCGTTTGCTTTCTCATCGTCATCCAAAGATTCATTTACACTAATTCTGATTTCGAGCTTCTCGGCCGGGGGGCGATTGTTTGGGTGGATCGGAGAGGTGCACCCGCGCCGGTCGTTTTGGCTGCGGTACCACTCCTTGAACCCCTCGATGGGAAGGAGGGAGGGCTGTTGGATACTCCTCATTGCGTCGCAGCTGGCGTCGGACGCGAACTCCAACTCATGCCACGGATCGTAAACAATCACGGTATTCAAAATTCTAACGTCCTGCAGGGGCCTTCCCCCCCTGTCGGTGTACAAAGCGTTGATCTTCTCAAGCACATTATTCTCATCCTCGCTCACATGCCCGAATGAGACGGGGGCGGAAGTCGTGTTGTTGGTGAAGTAGTTGTGGAGTCCGTGCGACTCGACGTTTGAGCCCAGGGTAATGAGGAACTGGGAATTATTAGTGTGCGGTGTGTTGTCTATGGAGGTTGGGTAAAGAAGGCCGGGCTGGGCCAAAGAAAGTTCAGGTTGGGGTTGGTTTGTGGGGGGGGCATCATTCTTGAGGAAGCGGGCTGACGGAGAACGGCTGATGAGGCCGTGGATGGATTGACCGCCAGTGCCCGTTCCGGTGGGGTCACCCGTCTGCACAAACCTCTGTGGAAGGAGATTGAAGAGAAGATGATTATTATATTGTTTGGCCGCACAGAGAGAGAGGAATGATCTCGCAAATGGTGAATTGCTGCGTAAGTCAACCGTCAGGTTGCCAAGTGATGTGACGAGAATAACACTCATCCGGTCCAAAATAAAATGAAATTGTTCATATGAAAGTTGAACCTGTTCCTGTGTTGCATAGATCAATTATACTCCCAAACTTCCAACCAAACACACTTCCTATTCTCTGGCCCCAAGAACACTTATCCCACCTCCAAACATTATTATGTCACGACGTCACACTAGTGATGCTGAGGAGAGACGACAACGAAGAGGCAACGCAACCACTTCGGTCAGGCCATTCACTCTCTTAAGTGATGGTAGCTCTAGTGGAACTGATTCAAGTGGTTCAGGTGGTCGAGTGAACCGGTTCAAAAGGAATCGTAACGAAGATGACGATAAAGACAATCGAGATATCAAAGTCACTGATCTGTCTCTGGTTTCGTCTGCTGCAAACTCGACTTGTTATTCACTTACTACAGTGGCAAACACGACTATGGCAAACACGACTGTGTACGCTGCTGGTGATGATCATGATCATCGTCATGTTGATGATGACGAGTTTCCTGTTCACGACGAGAATGATTCTGTAGAGTTGAATATCTATGATGACGATAAACCTTCCACATCTTCAAAGCAGAAGACAAAACCCAAACCTGCTGCTGCTCCGAAAAAAGCAAAAAATGCTATTGCAACGAAGACTTCATCAAAACCTAGAGCCAAAATAAAACCAATACCGAAAACTCGCAAACGCTCCGATTCCACTTCCTCCTCTTGCTCCTCCACTTCCACCTCCACCTCCACCTCCGCAAAAAAGTCCAAATCAAAACCCAAATCCAAACCCAATAAAAAAGCTCGTCATTCAGGGCCAAAGGAAATCGAACCTGCTCTAGCAATTCTCACTAATTCGATCAAAAGTTACGGGAAGAGCAGTCAGTTTAGCGCTATTGAGAAGGTGCTTCTCAAACAAATAATCGTTGGCGTGACGGAGTCAGTTGATTCGATTAGCGATGCAATTGACGAGAACAAGGAGCTAGCGAGCGAGGAGACGGCGTTGAGATTGATATTAACCAATGTTGGGAGGGATGTGGTGGATGTTAAGGCGGAAATTGGAGAGCTAGAGCGTGAGTTGGGGAGGGGAAAGACGGAGGGGAAAGAATTGGAGAAGAAAAAAAAGGAAATTGAAGGGGTGATGGAAACGTTGAACACCATTCGATCTTTCGTGTGAGAATTTGTTTAGTAGAGCAGAGCAGAGTAGAGAGTACAGAGTAGGTTGTCGAATTTTTTATTTCATATTCCAACAAACTACAAAGACTCTTTTTATACCGATTCATTTTAACTATCGTGACCTGCCAACTGAAAGTCCGTCTTCTTCTTCCTTCGAAGCTCCTCCTCCTCCGGATCACTGATTCCACTGTAGATGGTCAAACCCAGCAGTATCAAGGGTGACATTGCAAAGATGAACTTGAGGATGGTGAAGGACGTTTGAAGTATTGGGTCGTCGAAGAGAGGTGCATCGTTGTCAGAACTCATGATTTGCTTGGAGGAGCTTAAATTGGCACGGGTTGGGAGGAAGGATCTAGAAAATGCTATGTGTGTGTGTGGGAGATTCTTGTGGTGTAACGCAACGTTTTACAACCCAACAAAACCAATGATGTGATGATGTTCAGAAAAACCATAAAAAAGCAAAAAAATTCCATAAACAAGAATAAGCAAAATTATGCCAAAACGCAAGCTAGTGAACTCCTTGGTTCCCAGCCACGATGAGGAGGGGCTGCTTTACTCGAGTCGAGAGGTTCGATTCATGAGAAAAGCCACAAAGAAAAATGGATCATGGGGAGGTCACCTGACTTCTGATCAGCGCAAGGAGCTGGCTGCCAGGGGACGCTCAGATAAGCTTGATGAGACTGAATTCATCTCTGAGTTCCAGCACGACCCAAACCGAGAGGAAGATGAAGGTGAAGGGGAAGAGAAAGGTGAAAGTGAAGGTGAAGGATCAGAGGATCAGGTTGAGAGCGATGCTGCGAGTGGGAGCGGCTCTGATTGCTCTGGTGATGATGCTGGTGAGGAGGTCGAGGATGGACCCTGTGACAGCAAGAAAGCTAAGACAACAACAGCAACAACAACAACAACAACAGCAACAACAACAGCAACAACGACAACGACATCTTCTTCACCATCCATATCACCAATCACCGGCAGCAAACGTGCCCAAAAGCCTGTTCCCGAGGGATACAAATGCATGGCGTGCCAGGGAAAGCACTGGATCTACGATTGTCCTGAAAAGAAATCAAAGAACGGAAAGGAAAAAGCAGCAGACGGTGAGCTTCCTCCCACCTCCACCTCCGCCAAAAAGAAACACAAGTCGAGCGTAGGAACAAACGACCCCTCAAACAAAAAAGTTTTTGTCTCCGGGCTCCCCTTTACAGTGAACGAAGCCACCACCCGGAATTTCTTCGAGAAAATGCCCATCGTGGATGTTTCGTTGATGCGCTTCAAGAACGAAGACAAAAAGAAGGGTAGATGCAACGGGCAGGCAATTCTGCGGTTCGAGACTGAGGATGGTGCGAAAAACTGCATCCAGTTGTTTGATGGGAAAACGTTCGAGAATAGGATTGTGAATTGTGGTGTCGTTTTGTCACGAATGGTAACGAAACACAAGGCGAAGAAGAATGCCATCATGAAACACAAAAAATAAAGTATCATTCTTAACAAACAAGCCGTTCGATCTTAACATATCTGGTATAAAAGGGGTCCTTGACACCCTTTATATTTATAATTTCTTTCTTTTGTCGATTTTTCATTTGGGGAACAGGAAACGTGTTATCAATATGTGATCGAGATGGTCATGCGGGATATTTTAGGAATAAGGGTGCTGAAGAGAATGTAGAAATTATTAACTTTTCATTTAATTATTGATCATCTTCACAAACTCTCTCACGCTCCCGACACTCGATCTCCTCCTCTGAGCCCCCCCCAGCTCGGCAACCTTGCGCTCTGGAATGAACTCCGAGGGTATTTTCTCAATGAAACCGGGTGTGAACCAGTTGTTGTCATCATCAGCCTCCCAATGCTCCCAATTCTCCGCCATATATTTTATCACGTCCTTCTTGATCCGCTGGCTCATGCTAATGTGATTCGTGAAGATCGCGTTCATCTTCTTAAACGCATCGTCTGTGTTCTCGTACGTAGCGATCACCATTTGCCACCCCGTCTGTGCGCTGATGAAGGTGTGCCAGTACTCGCGTTTGATCATTGCTGCGAAGGCCACAACGCAACAAACCCAACTCCCTAAAAGAACAAACAACAATGATTCCACCATCTCCAAATCGTCTTTATTAACTCCCTCGCTCTGTCGGTAAATTTCTAATGCCACGAACGGCAGCAGTTGAGCCTCAATCGTGAACGTTGCCCACAAAGACCCCCCAACAAGTTTGGGTCCCCTCATATTGATCATTCCAGTGAAATCAACCAATGTTTTCGCCACTGTGTGTTGGAAAAATGCACCTATGAATCGCAATCCCCCCTCTAGACCGGGAATAAAAGATGTGTAGTCCCTTCGCATGAGCTTAACCAGGTGAAACATTACCATCTCCCCTGCCAACACCAGCATCGTCACCTGCGTTGAAACCACCATCAATAGCGCAATTCCGATTGTCTTGCTTATGTTGTGGAGCGAGGCTAGCAAAATCATAACTATGAAGGTAGCCCATCGCAAGAATGGCGTGTCTCCAATATAACCGTAGTACTCGGGAATTTTCTTACGGTGATCCATAGAAACGTCCGAGTCGTAGCTAACTAATGCTGAAGTAAACCCTGTGGTCAGCGTCGACACCGCCACGGATATGAGGAGGAGCGTTGAATGGTTCGAGCTCGTCAGGAGAACGAAGATTTGCAGAATTAGACCAGGTATCGCCTCGCACGAAAGCTCGGCTGATTTGGAATACCCCATCTCGTTAAGGGGAGAAATTGCTAACTCTTCATCTTCTAAACCAGTAGCAACCCTGTAGGCGTCGACCATAGGCTTGAGGAACGTCACCACATAGAGACATTCCCGACATAAAACTGACCGGCTCTTCTTTACGTTCTGGCCTGCAACGACCAGAAGCTGACAGAACATCGACGAGGCCATCATGGCAATCAAGCTGTACGCTGCGCCGTCCTTTCCTTCGCTGAAATATTGAACGATAACGGATACATCCGTGATCATGTCTGAAACGCTCAAAAATGCACCAAGCGCAACTCGCTTGGCAAGACCGCCATAGCTAGCGACCAGCAATTTCTTCGCGATTGCAATCATGATTGGCTCGAAACAGTTGAATGTAAAAAGAGCCTGGAGGATTGGGTTGGCCATGCGCCAAGCGTCCACTGCCACGGAGAACTCTTTGTTTGCGAGTAGATGTTTCCGGAAGGATTTCCCCAGATTTGCTGCTTCTTCGTCTGTAAGTGACTGGAGACGAGCTGCCTCGCTCCCGGCGCTCACTTTGGCATTATTTTGCTTCAAGTTCGGTGCGTTGGACAAAATGTGGGATAGAATATTGGTGATTTTGGGGCAGGTTGCTAGTAGTGGACTGAGGTAGGCTGCGTTTTCAGAGAAGATTCGAGTGACATGATGGATGTTGCTTTTGTGGTTGTTCGATCTGAATTCGCACAAGCCCTCTGCCACCTTTTTCCACTGCTGTTCTGTCGATCTGGTCGATCTGGTCGTAATAATAGAATTTTCATTTGTCTCGTTTGTATCGTTGGGAGTGGGGGGGTCATGGGGGGCGTTCGTTAATAGAAGGGGACTGGGGGTGTAATTATTTCGTGGAGCGACATTTCTGATATCATGTAGCAGTTTCTCACTTAGCTCCTTCATCTCAATCCGGTGAGCTACTTCCCTTTGAGCCTGTTCTTCGCCTCGCTGCACTAGCTGTATCTGCAGGAATTGCATGGCTTGATCATGCTGCATTCGCTCTTCTCTTCTATCCTCTGCATTTTGCTTACGCTCCTCTGCCATATTTGCGAGAAGCAGTTCAGCAAGTTTCGTTGAGTCTCCATGTGAAGACATTAGCAAAGATTTTCTCTTTGGGCAGCTTGACAATTTCTTGTCTAAGTGTCCCGAACCACCTATGCTATATATAGCAATATAGCATACGTTTATTATTAAATATATACAAGAGCAATATATAAACAACAGGCGAGGGTGAAACGTGTTATGGATTTTATTGACGATTTATAAGCATAACGATTACCTTATCTCACTCAAGTCGCTCGCTCTGAAGCGCGCAACAACAAGTCACAATTTAAATACAGACAACACAATGGAGACACAGAAAAACACCTCTGTTTCGAATGTTCTCTCTCTCTTTGGGAAGTTTCCACTCCATAAGCTTTCACGAGCGTTTTCTAAGCTCCCTTCCTCGGTGCGTTCCACCGGTATTACCCTCCCCCGGTTCAACACACTCGTAACCAAGCTCATTACCGACACTGAGAATGCCTCTCAGAGCTATTACCATGATGGATATTCTGATGCGAAGATCGTTTTGAACAATTCCCCCTTTTCCACCTCCCCAGACCCAGATCCGCTCCTCTTCTCCACATCCTCGTCATCCTCGTCATCCACCCACTCTGAGATAACAGATGTTTACAAGCAAATAGACGCCCGCGATGAGGGGAAAGTGAAGTGGAAAGATGTGACACTGTTCCTCATGCTGATGGATGTCATGGCCTCCAGCACCAGCCCCTCCTCCACTGACCCCTCTTCCACCCACCCCTCCTCCAACGACCCCTCCTCCGCCACCCGTGGAAAGATGAAGTACCACCTCATTGACTGTCAAGACACCAATACCTACTCCAACAAGCTGAAGAAGGTCAAATACTTCCCCGAGCCAATTGGGAAGGTTAGTTTGATTGAGGAGCGCGACGAGGGCGTCAAGCTGCTGATCCCCAGCAAGTACTCCACCGAGCAGCTGCCACGAAGCGGGCTGGAGCTCTCCCACCACACGAACTTTTTGCAACACAATGTGCTGTGCAGCATCTGTGCTGAGGGCGAGGATTGCATCATCACCTCGTCTGTGCTGGACGGGGGTGCAACGCTTACAGGCGGATTCATATCAGTGTGGGACATTCCCACCGCTGAAGAGCGCGCGTCCGGGTCGCAGTTCCTCGCCTCGGAGGTCCAGCGGATTTCAACCGAGTTTCCTCAATCCTTGCTCGTCTATTCAACGCAGGAGGACTTGTTGTTCAGCGGGTGTCCCATGAGCGGGGTGATACTCTGCACTCGCATCAAAAAATCCTTGGACGACGTTGAAGAGATCGATATGAATGAGGTTCACCTCCAGATGTTGGCTGCGAGGAAGGAGGGGGGCGGGTTGGGTGATGGAGCTGCTACCAACAATATCATCGACGACGAGGAGGAAGCGAATTTTACCGTGCTTCGCTCTGACCCGAAGGAACTAAAGGATCTTCTCCACCTGAATACAGCCACCCGCGAGCGGCAGAAGAAGGGGAGTTTAATTCAGAAGGATGCTGTGTCAGCCTTGACAAAACAAATTATGGATCTGGAGAAGATGGCGAAGCCGCCCAAGAAGGTCAAGGCGAAAGTAGTCGAAATGGAGCAGGTGAGCAAAGGAAAACGCTATTCCGCTACGGGCTCCCAAATCTAATCTAACCCACTCATCAATCAATAAAAATATATCGTATAACCGCAGCAAAAAATCCGCCTAAATAACAACGGATTGTCCGCTTTGATTGAAATAAAATCCACCGACGGCAAAAATTTCCTCGTCGCAGGCTCAACGGACGGGTCGATAATTGTTCTTGACCTTCAAGATAGCTACATGACCTCTACCGACCCCGAAAGATTCATCGTTCGCCGCGTGAACGCCCACGAACTTGGCATCACGCTCTTTGCGTTCTCGCCGGCCCACGACTTTCTCTTTTCGGTCGGCGTAAACTCCATGACCACAAACGGCAACGTTTTCGTTTGGGGTACAGATCAAAAGACTGGTATAGAAAAAGAGCGGAGGGGAATGCTCAAAGGCCACGAGGAGCAGATTGTGGCCCTTGAGGTCACTGACGAAGACAATAGGTGAGCCAAAAACGAGAATATATATCGCTAGGAATACTCACACAGTTTTGGTATGGCTCGGCGCAGTGTCGTTACAATTGATCAATTCGGCTTTCTGCGGGTGTTCGTCCTTCCCTCCCTCAGAATCATCCAAACCATTGAACCCTCTCAACACTTCAAGAACTCCAAGGTCGTCGACATGACTACAGTCCCGCCAATCGTCTCGGACAACGCGAAGCTCAACAACAGAATGCTGGTTGTTATTTCCGAGGATTGCATGGTGAGTGAGTGAGCGAGCGATGAAGCGATGAAGCGCGCGAAATTGCTACAGACTAACAAAATTATTCCGCAGCAAATTTACGCCCGAAAGATTCTGGACGTTTTCGACCCCTTGATCATGTCGCTGTACAACGTAGCGTTTCACTCGTTTGTCACATTGAGCGCGAACATGATTTGCGTTTGGGACGCCAACGGCGGGGTTATGCTCCGAGCCTACGACAAGTCGAAGATTTTTCCCGAGGATTTGACCGCAAGAGACTTCACCACCTTTTGCTTGAGCAAATCTGGGAGGAAGATCATAGTGGCAACCGATGGAGGTGAAATTACTGTTATAAATTTTCTGACAGGTGCGGTAATGAAGAAGCTAGACCCGCACAACGGGCCGGTAACATGGCTCGGCTTCAGCGTGACGGAAAAGTGCGTGCTGTCAACTGGAATGGACGGGAGGCTTCACATTGTCGACGAGGTTGACACCGAGGGCTTCGTTGCTGGGAAGAAGCTCAACAGCGGAAGCAAGCAATCGAACCGTTCAGTTTTGCTGAAATCAATCGAAATCAAAACTCGTGACAATGCCGCCGGCCTCCAGAGCAACAACCACGGCGGCTCGACGTCGCCCGCGAACATCACTACAACCACGGCAACAGACACAGCCACATACACAGACACGCTGACTACGGGCACAACCAATGTGTCAGAGCAGAGAAAGAAATCGAGGAGAATGAGCGCCTTGTCCGCAATCCAGATGAGCAGAGGAGGTTAGCGAGCGAAGCGAGTGAGCCTTTATGAGGACTCGAGCGATAAATCCCGCGAAATGGCTACAGACGGCTACATTCACTACTAAACTAACCCACTCAATTCTTTTGACTCACTCCCTCCCCCCTGCTCCATTAAAAATGCGCCTCGCTTCGCTCGGCGCAGGTTCGCTCTCTTCCTCCAGTATTTTCAACGAGAATTCAATAACGAGCATCAGCAGCGGCGAGCCTGGACCTGGACTTGGGCCTGGACAAACTTTCGCCGAGCGGGGTGCAGCCCACACCATGCGCCGGGCATCGAACATGATGGGGCGACGGTCCAGCTTCCACGCAGTGGCGCAAGAAAATTTGGTGCTCGGCAAATCTGCCGAAGATCTGGGGGTGAGCGAGCTGTTGAAATGCTGCTTCTCGACCCACCTGAACCTAATTGCAACTGCAACGACGAGCGGGTTGGTGGAGCACCATTTGCACGTTTGGGACTACGAGACCTGCGAGCTAATCGGGACGTGCGTTGAGCCGAACGCAAAACCTGGCAAAAGCTTGGAGGTGCTAGCGATGGAGTTTTTGAGCCCGTTACCAATCCTGGTTGGAGCAGTGAGCAGTGGCGTGATTCACGCCTGGTTGGTGCCGAGTTGCGTCACGCAGTTTACGCTCGTTCCAAGCAAGGAGGAGAAATGGTTCGGAAAGTGGAGGTGAGTGAGCTTTGTGGAAGACGAAAATTTGTATATATGCGAGCCAATATACTCACACGAATCGTAGTGGGGAAATGGGTGAGGTTAGTGGTGGGAGCTCGAGCGTAAAGGCAGAGGAGACAATAACCTCGGTGGCAGTCCAGATCTTCCCGAGATCGCAGCTGAGTGAGGGGGGAGGTGACGAAGAAATCTTCGCGGTCTTCGCATCAACGGAAAATGGAACAATATACGCGTGGTATTTGTCCCCGGCCGAAGTCAACCTTAAGCCAATTCCAACCCGCCGCCGCCCAACATTTAACCCGTTTCGGCTCGTCCACGCGGTTCTGGGCGCAGAGGAGCTGACCACGAGGCGGAGAATTAGCAGGAGCTATCAGCCCAAGGGGGTGGAGGAGCGGATGCCTGATATGCGCTGGAAGGCTCACAGCGAAGGGGGGATAAACTGCCTGAACGCCATTGGTGACGGCAGTTTTAGCCTAGTCAGCAGCAGTAGCGACTGCACGGCAAGAATTTGGAGCTGCAGCGGAGAGCTGCTGGGTCAGTTGGATTTGAACGAGCCAGGTGGTGAGGGCGTCGGGGGAGAAGTTAACATGTGGAAATTCCACGGTTCAGCTGGGGTTGCAGCTGACAAATTGGAAAACACAAAGGATTCAGTAGGGAGAATAGAGCCGATTGGTAAGCATTCCGCCGACAGCCCCTCCTCACCTTCACATAAACCCAAGCTCCTCCGCCACGAAAGTCAGGAAAACTTCCTCAACCAGACACTGCACCATTCCAAAGTTCACGTCCATCGCAAGACTTTGCGGAAAACGAGAATTATTAGAGAAAAGACGCTGCACAGGAACAGCAGCTTTGGGTTCAAGGATGGGCGGAAGAGCTCTCAGTCACTGCAGAGAAACGCGAGCTTTCTGACTGAAGCCACTGACCACACTGCCACCACGTTTGTGACATTTAACGAATCTCAGACTCTGGCTAGCGGCGCGCCGGAGGAAAATGAAAATGAAAACAACGAGGAGGAGGAGGAGGAGGAGGAGGAGGAGGAGAATGAGGAAGATGAGGATGAGGATGAGAAGGAAAAGAACTGGAACGCCATGATGGACAGCTTACACATTTTCGAGACTGCGCTGGAGAACCACACGGCAGAGCGCGTGGCTGAGAAAAGGGAGTTTGACGAAAAGAAGAAGCTAAATTCGCAAAAACCGGCGAGCAAGGGGAAGCACTGGATGATGAAGGACAACCCGGTTCCTCTCAACGTCTTTGGGTCGAGGACGAGTAAGACCATTGGGAGGAAGCCAATCGAGTGGAAGGAAGATTTCAATTTGCCGACGGCCAAGAACATGTTGATGATGAGCACGAGAAGAGGCTTGAAGAAGATGGCGGAGAGTGGAGGGGGGGGG
>BRYC01001231.1:0-28758 GCA_030267985.1 Parmales sp. scaly parma
GACGAAGTTTCAAAAAAGCGGGTTTCTCAGATGAGGGTAACAAGCAGGAGGAAAAGTCTCGCCCAAACGTTTGGTATGCCGACGGTCGAGGATGTGAAAGGTGGTGAGGGGAGTGCTAACAGTGGTGTTGTGAAGGCGTTGAAGGAGGTTGTTGTAGCTGTTGGAGGGGAAGACTTGAGCGGAGTCATTGGTGGAGGAGGACAACGGAGGAAAAGTGTTGTTGCCAACAGAAGGGGCAGCATCAATGTAGACTTGAAAACTGTGGCAAACTAAGGTGTAATAATGACAAATTAATGGTTTTTTTAAGAAAACTTTCATGGAGGGTCGTGGAGGGGGGGGAATGCTTCCTTTTTGCTTAAAACCACCATTCTTTTTTCGTGACTCACATATCCTTTGATCAGCCGTTTCCAGATCAAGTTACTAATTATACACTCCATTTCGTCAAGGTTCATGACCTCCTCAAAAACAGACTTTCTTTTTTTGTTGTTTGTGTTTGTGTTTGTGAACTGGCTGCTGCCGAAGATGAACGAAGAAGCAAAATCACTGTTGGCTCGTGCTCGTAAGAAGTTGACAGCAGAAACAACCTCTGCGATATCTAACCTGCTCCCGTCTGCTGACCCGGCAGATCTCACTCTTTTAAGTAGGTTTCTGTACACGACGGTGCTCCCAACCTTCTCCAATAGCAGAAATACCCCCCTTCTGATTAGAATTTTTGCTGCAGGAGGGTGAGCGAGAATGCCCTCGAAGAGGGCAATGTTTCCCACTTTAGCGGATTTCACGAGTGCTAGGAGGATTGAAGGGAGTGAGCATACGACAGGTGTGGCTGGCGTTTTACCAAAATACTTGTCCATGAGTTTTGCGCAAGGGAAGGCCCCTTTCCTCATTTTGAGAGGGACCAGAACTCCGTAGAACATTCTTCTCTGCTTTTCGAAATTAAAATTTTGGCCGAGCCCCTCCAGCATGTTAACTCCTCTCTCGAAGCTTCTCTCCGCTTCTTCGAACTCATCTCTAAACAACTGGACGTTTCCATGCCACCACAAGAAAGAGCATTGTTCACCCATGGGCCCGAGTCGGTCAAGATTGTAGGTTTGAACGGGTTTTATAACAGAGTCCGAGAGTCGAAGGGAGTTCGAGAGGCGGGTGGCGTACGAACGGAGGAGGATGTTGACGAGCGGAAGAATTATTGTCCTCTTTGTCGTAGTTTGGTTGTAAAGTATTGCATCGTTTCTTTGGTTTTGGCTGGGGTCACCGTTCTCGGCAACGTTCCAGCTATCGACGGGATTCGGCATCGCCGTCCTGTCCAACACGCAATTTCTGAAACTCGTTTGGAGGCAAACAACGCCAGCATTCAAATTTGTAGTTATCTTGTTCTGCAAACCCCAATTTTGGTTGTGAGAGTCGGAACGGCAGCAGGCCTCAACCCCTCTGCACACGCCTTGCTCAAAGTCAAGGAGATTGGCAATCGTAAGGTGAGCACGAGAGGTCGCCACAAGGAGAGGATGGAGAACATTGCCCTGCGTTTTTGGAAGGTAAACATTGTTTATAAGGGTCTGTAAAGTCAGAATGGATCCAAAGGCACAAGTAAGTTGGGGGAGGGGAGAGGGGGCATTCACAGCTGTGGCGTTGGCAACATAACTCTTCCAACTACTGGTCAAAATTATGCAGCACTCATACACAGAGCAGCTGCTCAAATTGTGGCTTTCACCATTGCCAGGTTGCCTCATGTTCCAATCATTGCCAAACTGATCCTCGATGGATGGAGAACGCACAGAAAGCTGCTCTTTGCACAAACCTTGAGTGTAAACCTTCGCTGCTTTGTCCATTTCCTGCAACGACAACGACACAGAAACGGGTGCAGAGAGATTCGAGGCTGACCGAATTTGTCTGATCCTTCTTTCGAAAGCGCCCATCATAGAAACATCTAAATCTCCACAAAAAATTGTGGACACCAACAGAGAAGGCTGATCAATATGCGTTCGGAATCGGGTACAATCCATGGCAATAAAAACTTTAAGCAATTTTTTTTGTTTTTTGTTTTTTTCAATTTGCGTAAGCCCAGCAAGTACTACATGCATACCGGTAAACGCAAGTTATTGCAACGACTACTGAGTACGGGTGAAAGTTCTGAGCTTTCGGAGCTTTACAATGATGTTCATCGAACACAAGATTGTGGCGATTCATTGGAGAATTGTTTGGGGACAATCAACAATAGTTTGAGGCCATTAGGGTTGGAGTGTCGAGGTGTTGTGATGAGAGGTGTTCGAGGTAGTGGTAACAATAACAGCAATGTAAATGGCAACGAATCACAAATTCACCATGTGGTTTGCAATACGAAAAGCGACCTTGTTGCCAAGGAGAATTCGGTGGGTGGGACTGCCTCCCAGCAAACAGCAAAACCTATCTACCTGAAACGGATCCTCACCCATTTTCTGACAAGAGAAGACCAGTACTTGCCATTGAGTGACAGCAACACTGGCAGCAATTCACAAGGCAAGCTGCAACCTTCCGGAGTTCTCGCAGTAGCCTCGTATACGGAACTGCTGAATCTTATGAGGCCTGTTCAGGTACAGGCTGGCGAGGAGGAGGAGAAAGATGATGATGATAGCAATAAAAATTCATCTACGAAAGCCAAGAATAATCCAGTTGACCCCACTTTTACTCTCCACGAAGCTGAGGGAATGTTGCAGAGTTTCATTCGTGAAAAGTGGTTGTTGTTTGATAGTGAGGAAAAGCTTGTTGTAGGGTCTAGAACTTACGGGGAACTGGGATCTTCCTTGGAGGCTCTCGTTTCCACACTGAAAGAGGAGCAAGTTTCAAAAAATGCTGCCAAGACGATCAGTTTTGAAGCACCCCAAATTTTGTTGAACTGAGAAAAGTAGGAAATGGTTTTTATTAAATCAGACTACGAAGACGTATTGCCTCCTTTTTGAACAATGCCAAACTCGAAACAGCACCAGCTCTAGCTTGGTCAATGGCGGGGCACTGATGAAGTTCAAGAAGCCCCACCTCATCATCATCATTAGTTTCAAAATTTTTATGGTCTCCATCTGCACCGTTCTTGCCGTTGTTTTTTAAGTTCTGTGTTGACTTCCCGAAGTAGCCTTCAACGGCCGAGTTCAGGTTTATTATCGCTTCTTCGCCAATTCCTTTGTGACTGAGAAAATCAGATTGTGAAAAAGGTTTTGGAGGTTTTTCCAAAATTGCGCCAAAAGTATCGTAGCCAGCCCTTATTGAGAGCGCATCGGAATCCGAAATTGAATACGCCTTGCTCCATCTTTGGTGCAACTTGCTCGGGCTGCTTGCTTTTTCTTTTTCTGACGTTTGCTGTGAATTTATTCCGTGGCAATCTGGGAATAATCTGTTTCGAGCAAACGATCTGAAAAGTTCGCGCGAGGTTTTGTCCCTGTTACTCCCGGAAACGAGATGTGCACCGTTGGCGTGGGCGATAAACCTCAACGCTTGATGGAGGGATTTGCGGCCGCCAGAATCTTCGTCCTTCAAAACATCAAACTTGTTGGCAACAATCAAGAGAGGAACAGGAAACAATTTTATCAATCCATAATCAGGGTGTGAAGTTGGAACGCTCAGCTCTGTTTGCTCCTGCAGCTTTCTAGCTCTCTCAGGCGACACCTTCTCTAGGTTAGCAAGCGCCTCATCCGCCCGATTCCGCATTAATTTCAGCCACCGTGTGAGGGACAAAACAACATTGTTGGGACTGCTAGTGTCGACAACCACCACAACCACAGAACTATCTATTTGCTTGGAGATCGGGACCCCAGCAAGGTGGTGAGCGGCACTTGCATTCGAACCCCCAAGCTCCCAAACATTACTTATCTGTTTCTCATTTGCTGTTGAGTTTGGCTTGAGTCGGCGAGCAAACTCTGAGATTATTTCGAAAAACATACAAGTTTTAGTTAACATATATTGTGCTATTATGGGAGGGAGGCAGCATGAAATAACTTACGATATTCAAGTGCTACCGTGGGTTTGAGCAAATCATCCTTTGCCAAAAATTGCTGAATCAACGAACTCTTCCCGGAACCCGAATCGCCTACAAATAAGCATTGTATATCATCAGTATGTGTATGGAGTGGTGGGCAACCACATGATGATTCGTCAAATATGGTATTCATCTAATTTGGCTGTTATTTCAGAAAATAGGCAATTTCTATTTTCACGCGGGGTTCCACACACACTATTATCATCATCACAACAAACTGGCCAACCCATTTTCGATATACAGATATGAAAACTCAAAAACGTAAACGAGTTAGCGACAAACGACTATCACCGGAATCGTCCAGTTCCTCATCTTCTGAGGATGAGGATGGAGGAATCATGCTTGAGTCGACAGTTAGTGGTGGAAGTGAAATGGGTGAAAAGGTGGAAACAAATGAAGCAGAATTTGTGTTTTTGCAAATGTCTGAACAGCATTGGTTTGGGTGCAAGACTTTGCTGGGCTCAAATGTGTTGCATGGGCCTCACTCTTCTGCTCTTGCGGAGGTTATTGTGGGTCAAGTTGCGGTGGGAACTTTGCTGGGAAATTGTGACAGCGACATTTTTGCCCTTGCTTCTGTTATAAATATCGATGATGTCAACCTTACACGAATAACAGGTGTGAATAGCGTCATCAAAGCTGTTGTCGGTGCGGCACCAACGACTGTTAAATCCAGAGTTGAGGAACTCTTCAGCGGGGGGGGGAAGCGTGGCAGGGAGGTTGGTTGGTACGTGTCGGAGCGTTTTGTAAACACACCACTCACTTTAGTGGCTTCTTTGCTGGAAACTTTGAGCGATGATTTGGATTGGGCGGTAGAAAATGCGGAGGGGGACGGGTGCAATGGCAAAACTGAGGCTCAAATGTACGAATTTGAGAATTTGTTCTTCTTGGCTCCAATTGTCACAGACGACGAGAAGAATGAGGTATTAAAGAATTTTGAGGACGATGTATTGGTGCGGAATTCTGAGTACAGTTACAAAGTGCAAATTGGATCGAAACCCTTCATGTTCGCTTGCATTTCGATGAAAAAATTCAAAACAAGTTTAAAGGGATTGACACGAAGTTGGAGTAGTTCGACGTAAAATAAAATAAGTGTAACGTAAAATCCTATTTTTTTACCGGTGCCCAACGACATGGAAGCACAATACGGTGCAGTCATCGGGCATCCCTCCACTCCACATGATGTCGTTGTCTTTGGCGAGTACAGCAAACGGAGAATCCACCCCATCATCCAAGCTTAGCTCTCTGGCCCTTCTCACCAGACTCTCGCTCAGAGCTTTTACTTTGTCCTTGCTCACATCGCCCTTGGAGCCCCCCTGGCTCCTCCACCTTTTCCCCCTCGCCTCCATGTCAAGATCAGCATCTATGAAGCCATTTTCGATTTCCCACTCTTGGCAAATCCTCGAAATTTCCTCAATCTCAACGTTATCGAACAAACCATCCGAAGCGCATATTACAATATCGCCTCTCCTGACGTGAATGGTGTTGTTGCAGTAGTCGCTAGCCGATTTGAAGGCGTGATCGTCGCCTTCTTCCTCTCCAAGTTCCTTTCCTGTCCAACCTAGCTGATAGGGAAAGTTGAAAGATTTCAACTGTTGTTGCGAAACGAACGCCGCTCTCAGGTCGCTCTTCTTGCCCTTCGCCCCCGCGGTTTCTAAATCAATGTGCCTCAACACAATAATGCCGCTATCCCCAATGTTGCTGAAGTGAATTTGGTGACTTTCCTCGTCAAAGACCATGACACAACTCGTACAAGACCCAATTACGTTGTCCTCAATTACACGTTTGTGCGCTTGTGCCATAATCTCGTGGGGTTTTGGAGCTGATTCGCCATCCTTTTTCTCTTTCTCTTTCTCGTTCAACGCGTCTTCGCAGTGCCTCATCAAACTCCTACTGAACAGGCGAGGATCCACGCCCCACTGCCGCCAGCTTCCAACCCCATCAGCCACACCAGCGTAGACAAACTTCCTCCTTTTAAACTCAACAACCTTTAAAAAGTAAGCATCCTCGCTGAACTCCACATCAGAGCTGTAATCGGCAGGGCCGTGAGCCCTCAAGTTCGACGCGACTCCGTTTGCTGTTTTAAAAGGGTGAGGGAGCTCAAATGCTGAAAAGTTCACATAGAGCGGACGGTTAATTTCGTGAATCTGTTCACTAATGAACAGGGGAGGCTCGGCCATGGAGGAAAACGACAGCCCTACCCGCTCACTCAGGTCTGCTAAATATTGCTTTTTGCCCCCTCTCTCTAGCGCAGAAAAATGGAACTCGCTTATGTCACGATTTGTAAGAATACCCTCAACTCTACCGTCCTTTATAATTGGAAGACATTTCATCCCAGTTTTTCCCATTATTGATCTTGCCTTTCGGACGTTTTCGTCCGGTCTTCCAAACACAACCTTGTTGAGCGGAGTGATAAACTCGTTTATTTGAACATCGGCGAGGTCAGAAAACTTCTCGGGGCTTGTCAAGGAAATACCCTTCGCCATCCGACGAAGCAGATCCCGAGAGCTTAGCATTCCTAAAACTTTACCTTTCTGGTGAGTGAGAGAATTCACGTGCATTTCACGATCAACCACCATCAACGCTGAAATTCCCCTCTGAATATAAACCTGAATTGCCTCAGAAATAGTTGTTGTCTTGCAAATCGTGCAATCAACCCAGCGTTTAGTGTGTTTAGCTTTCAAAATTGAAGCAATCTTCTGCTCATTTGTCGCCGCCCACTGCAATTCAAATTTTGTTGTATTCGCAAAGTCGCTGTTTGAGACGAAGGTTCGAAATTGTTTGTAGGTTTGACGTATCATTAAGTAAGCTCCTCGGTTTCTCGAAGACAGGGATGAAAAACGAAACATAAAATTGGAATTTACAGTATTACGCCTACCGAACAATGGATAAGCTCACGTTCACTCCCCTTGGCTCTGGTCAAGAGGTGGGAAGGTCTTGTCATGTATTGAGTTTTCGTGGTACAACCATAATGTTGGATGTTGGAATTCATCCTGGTTACCAGGGCGAGGAGCAGCTACCCTTTTTCGACCACGTGAATCCTGCTGATATTGATGTTCTTTTGGTGACACATTTCCACTTGGATCATGCCGGAGCCTTGCCTTACTTCACTGAGCGAACAGGGTTCAAGGGACGAATTTTCATGACACACCCGACTCGAGCAGTGATAAGGCTGTTGTTGTTTGATTATTTGCGCCTCATGGAGATTCAGAGTCAGAGTCAGAGTCAGAATAAAGCCAACGGTGGTGAGAATGATAATGCGAGTTCAAAATCACCCCAAAACAGTGTTTTGTACACTGAGCAGGAGTTGAAGAGTTGCATTGAGAAGATTGAGTTGATTGACTTTCATTCTGTTGTCACTGTGGGTCCGATTAAGTTCTGGGCATACAACGCTGGTCACGTACTGGGGGCTTGTCTTTTTATGATTGAAATTGCGGACAGACACGTGCTGTACACGGGCGATTACTCGATGGAGGATGATAGGCACTTGATGGCTGCGGAAATTCCAAAGATTTCCCCTGACGTGTTAATTTGTGAGGGAACGTACGGGACTCAGGTTCACCCCTCCAGGGAGGAGCGGGAGACGTTGTTCACTGAATCAATTGGGGATGTGGTGAGAGGGGGGGGGAGGATGCTGATTCCCACCTTTGCGCTTGGTCGTGCTCAGGAGCTGCTGCTAATACTGGATGAGTACTGGCAGGCTAACCCGGACCTGCATGACGTACCAATCTACTACGCTAGCAAAATGGCGGGTAAGGCGTTGCGTGTGTACCAGACATATATTAACATGATGAATCAGAGGATTCGTCTTCAAATGGACGTGAGCAACCCTTTTCAATTTCAGTTCATTCGCAACTTGAAGTCAGTCAACATTCAAGACTTTGACGACAGCGGACCTTCCGTGGTATTTGCGTCTCCCGGTATGCTACAATCGGGCGTGAGCAGGCGACTGTTTGACCGGTGGTGCACTGACCCCAAGAATGGGGTGATCATTGCTGGCTACGGTGAGTACGAGCGTAGCGAAACGAAGCGGACCACCGCCTGCCCCAGATTTTCTTGCGAACGCAACGTTTTGTTTTCTCACACACAAGCAAAGCTGTCGATAACACCCTTGCCAAGGATTTGGCTGAAGAACCCGACGAGGTTCAGTCTCTCGAGGGGCTCTTCCAGCCTGTGCGGTGCTCCGTGAAGTACGTGTCTTTCTCTGCGCACGTAGATTTCAAGCAGAATTTTCAGTTCATTGAAGCTACCAAGCCGAAAAATGTTATTTTGGTTCACGGTCAGAGAAACTTCCTGGAGAGGCTTAGAGGGGAGCTTTCCAAAAAGCTCCCGAAGGGGACGTCGATCACAGCTCCCCCAAATGCGCAGAGCGTCGAACTTCGGTTTGAGCGTCGTCGCAGCGCCAAAGTGATTGGAAAGTTGGCGGACAACAACAATAATAACAATTACAATAACAACAATACTCAAAGGGACAAGGGTTTTCAAAATTTTAAACAAGGGGACACCCTGAGCGGTGTTCTATTCACCAAAAACTTCCACTCCCGGATTGCTTCTCCTGATGACTTGGGAGAGTACAGCCCTCTCCGGGTCGGAAGCGTGGAGCAAACTCTGCACGTCCAGTTCGTCGGCGGTAGTGCAGGAACTCTACGGTTATTTTTGAACGAAATGTTTTCCAACGTGGAGGAGGAGTCAAGCGAAATAATACATGACCTGGGAAGTAACCCAACTTTCAAACTTCACAACGGTTGCCTTACAATAAAAATGAAAAAGGACGCAGTTGTATTGTCTTGGCTAAGTAGCCCAGTGACTGACTTGCTGGCAGATGCCGCGGTTGCCATTCTGATGCATGCACAGGGGGGGGGTGCTAGCGTTCGCATGAGCGGGTCGCCTTGCGGCACCGGCAGCAGCGACGACGGAGATGTCGGTGAAACAACCCTTCAACCCAAAAGTATCAACGAGAAGCGGCTGCGCATCGCCAAACAGCTGCTTGAGGAGCAGTTCAGCGATGTTAGCGCTGATATTGAAAAGGGAACTTTCATCATTCGAGTCTCGAGCAATGCAAAGAACGAAGAAACGAGAGAAATTGAGAGCAAAGTTGTTATATGCGGAGTGAAAATCGTGTTCAACGACAAACTAGGTTGCGAATTGCGCGTCAGGTGCGCGGACGAGAAGGTCGGAGGAAATGTTAAGCAATGTCTGTGTCTCTTGGCGGCGGTCACAAATTAAATTAAGGAATGAAAAATCGAACTTTTCCTTTCCTCTTCTCCATCTCTCTTTCAGAGAGCGGTCGAATCCTCCTTGAACGACAACGTTGTCACCTTTTGAGTTATCACCTCTCCTCCCTCTCCTCCCTTGTCCGCCCCCCCCCCATCACTCTTCTTCACCGCGATAACAATTTTGTCGGATCTTGCCAGAGCCCACAGCCCGAAAAGTGTCCCAAAAAGGGTTGAAACGACTGCCGTGATAATGGGCAAATCGTCGGCATTCCATTTATTCCACCAGGACTCATTCTCGGGAATGAAAAGAAACGGCTTGTTGGCACTGCCGCAAGCCTCCACACCGTACCCGTCGATGAAAGCGTGCCTGTTCAAAATGCTGCACAAACCACTTTTTTTAATTCTTGAGATTTCGCCAGGAGAGAAGAAGTTCAGATCGACATTCTCGTAGTAAAACCTGTCCCCGTCCCGCAGAACTTCAAACTGGTCCTTGATAATTCTGGCAAATGTTTCACCCAGGTTTCCCTCTTTCAAGTGGTCTTCGGCTAGCCCCCCTACGAACAGATCAACATTTTCGATCCTGTCCGAATAAAGCAGCTTCATTTTCTCGGCCAAAGCAGGGTTTGAAGGACTAATTTCCTCGAATTTGCTGTACCTCGCCAGCCCAAGCGCGGCTCTGACGCTGTTGAAGTCCGCAATCCCGTGATCTCTGCCTCTCTGGATGTTGATGCTAGCCAAGTCCAAGGGGGCTGCGTTGGTGCCAAAGAGGAAGTTCCTCAAACCGTTCACAATCTTGGTGTCGATCTCTTGGGCCGGCTGGCCGAACATTCCCTTGAACAGCCTGCTGATGCCGTACCCGTTGAAGCTTCCCGGTTTGAAGTAGCTGTCCCGAAGCAACAGGTGGCCGTACTCGCACTCGCTCCCGTCGGCCTCGAGGCAGAACTGTAGCTCGTTGACTTGACTATGACCAAATCTTGCCGCGGCCGTGGCAAATTCGTTCTTAATCTGGACCGTGACGGTTGGATCATAGCCAGTGTATTCGCTCAGCTTCATGTTTGGTCCCAGCAAGGCTGGCAACCACTCTTCGTACACAATTGCCTGATATTTAGCCATGAGCTTCACTCTCGCCTTTTGGAAAACCACCTCGTCGTTAGCCGCTACACCAATTTCTTCGAGAACCTCGTCCGCGAGTTTGTTGTGCTCCAAATGAAACAAGGTGTGCAAGGCAAGAAGGGCCGGATGAACATTTGCCCTGTTGTCCCCGCTAAGCAACTGCGTTTCGAGGTCCTTCTCGAGAGGATTTGCTAATTGCATGAGAGGTTTGTTCTCCGGCAGCAAACCTGTGACGGGGTTAATCACGAGCTTTCCTCCCCGCAAGGACCGCATGCTGAGCAAGCGAGCCATCGAGGGCGAGTAAACTTGCGACAAATCAAGAAAACTCGTGACTTTGTTGAACTGCTCTCTGTTGACGTTGAATCCGTTCCCAGTGCTTTCAGCCACGCCACTTCTTCGGAACCTGATGTGCCGTCCCCCCTCGTTGTTCTCGTCAAAGGTGAAATCGCCAGTCGGCACTTTGATCCCCATCATGTCGTCCAGGTCCCCATTTGCAAAGGGCGTGCTGAAGTCAGTGTCATGCACGATCATTTGCCCCATGTGCACGTGCAAGTCATTTAAGTGTAGAAGCGAAGGAACTTCATTGTCGGTTTGCGCAAAGAGAACGTTGCTGATCTCGCGAGGTGAAGGGCGGGCATTCTCCCCCGCGTCTTCTCCCTCGGTTACGGGTGTGTCAAAGGCACCAAGATGAGCGTGTGGACTCTGATCGTACTCACTCGGAGCAACTCTCCCGAGAGACATGAAAGGACAGCCCATATTGGTTACCTCCTCGTTGTTCCCTACTCCGTTCAGTGGCGGGTAGATCGATTCGAATGCCTCGTCGACACTCCCTTCCTCGTAGAGAACGTCTAACACAATGGTTCCACTATTCTCAAGCTGGTTATTGGGGTCAATGGACGCCAAGTCAACAATTTGGTAAGTGAAAGAAATTGAACCATTGAAATGCCTTGACGGGAAGAAATTCAAGTGCTTCTTTGTGATGTCAATCCCGACTGTGCCGCCCTCGACTGGCTGTGTCACCTCGGTAATTGCCAAGTGCGGGCACTGAGGGATAGTTTCGACGTGGTGAAGACTCTCGTAGCGATTGAAACCTTCCATCGACTTGACTCGTAGTTGAGTGTTTCGCTTCACGTTGAGCACGATCAAGGTATTGTTCGATTTTGGCCAGAATATTTTCACCGCGTTAAGAGGCGTCGTCGTCGGGTCACCTAAACCAAAGTGGACCGTGGTTTCGCCTGTTCCTAAATAAAAAGATGTTGCACCCATTCTTCGAACTTTCCACTTTGTGCTTTCTGCCTGCTCGTTAGCACTGCTGCCTCGAGGGTCATCGTCAGGCCTTTGCAGATCAAAAACAAAAAGGTTGCGAAATTCGCGAAAAAGCACAGGTGAGGTTTTGTGGACGATGAATTTGGTGCGATTATATTCCAGACGCAGCCATCTCGCTCGCTTACCTCTCCTGCAAGTAAACCATGGCGCCCAGACAGTCAGATCCCGAAGTCCTGTCATCAACTTTGACCTTCAGCCAATCCATACTATTGCCGCGTCGATTTTCGAAGAATTCTGCTCTACCTTCATTATTAACAACGAATATGTCCAAATCGCCGTCGCTGTCATAGTCGAATGTCAACAAGCCCCGCCCTTTGCTCTTGTCAGCACTGAAGCCAAGTGACTCGCCATTCTCGACCATCCGCAAAACGTCGTCGCTGTTTTTGCACTGGTTTTCCGGCCTACCGCTTGTACAAGAGAGTACATTCTCAAACAATTTGCTTTCGGTTGCCAACAAATCTTCTGTTGACCCGGGAAAGTCAAAACCATTCACCAACGCAATGTCCAAATCCCCGTCGTTATCGAAGTCAAACATCGACGTTCCCCACGCCCAACCACCATCGCTAACGCCAAACTCAATCGTCTTGTCGTCGAAATCAAAACCCTCCTTTTTCAAGTAGAGTCTATTTCCGCTCTTTTCTTGGCCGTAGAAGAGCTTCCCCTGTGTTTGAGTGCATGAAGAGAGAAAAAGTTAGTAGTAGCAGCAGCAGCAGCAGCAGCAACTTTTCTTTTTTGTGCGCAACTCGCAGCCTCTTACATTTTTTTCATTACAGCCGGGACAAGAAATTGCAGTAACGAAAACGTCAATTCTCCCATCCTCGTTTATGTCTCCAATCGTGCTCCCCATTGCATCTACCACCCCTCGTCCTGACCTATAACTTGAACTTTGGATGAGGGAGTAAGGGCCAAACTCTTGGTCGAAACTATGGTTGGGGGGCGCATAAGCGTCATCGACGAAACTGCCGTTGCCGTCATTTAAAAATATTTTAGTGTTTCCAAAGTCGGTTACGCACCACAAGTCGTCCCAATTATCCCCGTCGTAGTCTTGAATCATGCAACCAAATACTTGAGTTCCCGTGGGATCCCCTGGTCGACGGGCACGATGCTCAGCGTCCGTGAATGAAACTGTAAAATTCATGTGAGTGCAAAGAAAGAAAGACAATTTGTGCAAGACAAACAAATAAAAAAACAGACCAAGTTCACTTACCAGGTAAACTCAACTCATCTGTGATGTCATCAAAGTAACCACCGCAGTTCGAGGAGTTTGAGTTCGAATGCGTTTTTTCGCAGCCGTTCCTTTTGTGACCGATGTTTCTGAATATTTTGAAACCCTCGCTCTGGGCGGAGTTCCCGGTGCGAGACGATTGGTGCATCCACTCCCCCGTCACTAAGTCCAAAAAACCATCATTATCGAAATCTCCAAACGTTGCCCCCATGGCAGCAGACTTTGACAGAGTATGACTGTTGTCAACACCGCGGGCATGGCTCTCCTCAGTGAAATGCCCAGTGCCATCATTTATGTACAAGCGACCATAGTGATATTTGCCGTAAGTGGTGAAGTATATGTCTAGGTCGCCGTCGTTATCAATGTCTCCAACGGCGACGGCAACAGTATCTTTGGCGTCGTCCGTCGCCCCAATGCCACATGATACAGTTACGTCTTGAAAGGTGCCATCCCCGTAGTTCAGAAAGACTTTTGGTGTCTGGTCAAGCCTGGCAACTATCAAGTCGTCATGACCGTCACCATTTATGTCGCCCACAGCTGCTCCGCCGTACATGTAGGTGGCGTCGCAGGTAGGTTGGCAGTAACCATTGGTGCAATCTTCGTGAGCACAAGAACCGTCCTTGAAGCGACCAGCTTCTTGCTGAAGCACATCTATGCCAAGCTCGGCGGCAACATCCACGAAAAACAGAGGACCACCCCTTCTGGTACTCTCCGAGTTTCCAAATAAGAAGTCATCAAAACATATTTCATATTGTGCCGAAATTGCATCATCCATTCCATCGTTGAAAAGAGGATTTAAGCTTATTGGTTTTCCAAGGTTGCGAGCCGACAGAAAATCATCTTTCACAACGGGAACGTCCGGTGAAGGTAGGACTATAAACTTTACTTTGCAATGAGACGCCAAAGTGTCTCCAAACTGAACAAAATCAACCCCAAAAAAGTGTTCATTGGGTCGATACTCAAAAGTTGTTTCTCCGGATTCTGATGCCTCAGAGTTGAGCTCAAGGGGCGGCAGCGACAACTCTGGGCCTGTGTAGATATTGCCACTAGAAGTTCCCAACGAAATACTCCAAAAATTATCAACAGATGATGTGCAATTCAGGGGAACTTTGAATTGGATAGCAGAATCTTCGGATACAATCAAAGTTGTTGCAACTACTTGTGCAACCATAAACAGTGAAAAAAACAATGTCATTTGTTGTTCTGATTTTGTTGGCTTCAAGAAATGTTTGAGAGTTTTGAACTCGGATGCTCCGCAAAATGCTTGGATCTTAAAAGAGGGTGGTCTTTTAATTTTTCATTTTCTTTATTTTCTAGCTCAAACCTCACCCCCGGTTTGGTCAACTCTGGTTTGGTTTGGAGCTGGTAAAAATTTCACTTCAAAAACCATTATTTATCAACTTTAAGCTCTATGCAAAACCCCCTTGTTGCTGCCATTGAATTAGAGAAGGAGTTGGGCAATTTGAAAGGGCAAATTGGTGAGATGAAAATATTAGCTTGTGAGCGATCCAACGAAGAGCAATCCTACGCAGCTGCAATAAAATCTGCTGGGTTGGTTAGTCCAAGTCCTATTAAATCAGTTGTATTGGTGAAAAAGACAGGTTTGATTGTCCAAGAAGTTGAGGTTGAGAAGCAAAACAATAACTACCAGGATGAAGATGAAGGAGGAGAAGAGCTAAATTGGCATAAGGACCAACCTTTGGTACACGATAGACACGGAAATGCTTGGGCTGTTATTGAGAGCCCGAAAGGTGGCTCAACCATTGTCGAGGGAGGGGAGGGGGGGGAAACCTTTGAACGAACACAGCATTTGAAGTACTATGCAAATGTTGTGACCATGGAGACGAGTTGGAATGATCCACGCGGGGAAGGAGATAATGCCGAAAAAACTGTTCTCAAACATAATGTTAGTCGGGTTGCAAATGAAAGTGGAACTGATTTTGTCGCCGCATCTGCAATTCTTCCAACAACAAATTCAGATGCCCCCCCAAGCAAACCCGACGACATCTTCCTTGGCTTAACTGCAGCCACGGTGCTGGAGCGGGAGTTCTTTGAAACACAACTTGAAGTCGAAACGCTTAAAAAGCTTCATTTGGTAAAGGGTGACGAAATGAGCAAGTCCAAAAAAGGTTCAACTCAGGTTTCAAATAACGGCAGGAGCACCTATGATGCGATTGACGCTATTTCGTGCCTTGCAGACCGAGTTGCTGGTGACAGTGCAGACTCAAAGCGCGTGGGTGAAAGAGAACTTTTTGCACCTGACAGAAGCACAAAGAAGGGATCAAAAACCAATCAAAATCAGAACCCCTGCAAAGAGGAAGCTCCTGTGTTCCCTCCCGGAACTCCTGGCGGGGTATACAACGAGTTCGCGGAAGTGGAAAGGGACCTGGATAGAGCGATTTTGGACATGAACGAAGCAAATGATTTTGCTGTCAAAAATCAATGTCGCAATAAAAACATCAAGCATGATCTTGACCCAATTGTTGTCCAAGCTATCACTGACATTGTGAACGACCGAATCAATGAAGTAATCGACCAGCGCCTTTTAAATTCGCTGTTTGAGCACACACATCACGCGCAGGAGGTGAGCAGCATCAAGAAAAGTCCAACTCTCTATCATCATTAACTCAAAACCCCTTATTCTTAACAGCCAAATCGATCACAAAAAGATGAACCCGATACTTCGTCGTTTCGTTTGGAGAACTCCCAAATTTTCGTTTCAGACGCTCTTAACACTTCTCTTAACACTTCTGCTGTCAACTTAGCAGCAAGCATTGACAGCCTCCAACGTTTTTCAGTCACTTGCGTCTACCTAGTGACGTTCACTTTGGTGCTATGCGCAGTATGCTTTGGACTTGGAATTGGTGGGGTGGGCAGAGTGAGCCAATTTCTGAGTCGCGTGGGATTTGGTTTTGCCGAAACATTCTATGCAAGAGGTAAGTCTTCATATTGGGCAGATAAACAAATATTTTTTACTAAAAACTCTTAGATCAAATCTATGGATCCTCTCCGCAATTTCAAATGGTCTCTGGCTCAGATGAATTTTGCTTTGATGGATATTTTTTCGGTCGTGGCTGTCACGAAAAAGAATCCGCGTTCACGTTCAATTACATTGGCGGAGGCAGTAGGTTTGGTGCTTCGGTCGAGATTGTTAAATTAAAAAACGGTGCCGCTACAGGAGAATGTTTGCAAAGTAGCAAAAAAAACGAGTTGATTCTGGGGAGGTGCTTAGAAAATAATATTGACAGCTATACGATGAAGGGGAACAGAAGCAACAGGCAGATGTGGTATTTTGACAACGGAGTTCTGAGATTACGGAAAACAGAGCGAGACGATACATCGCTTTGTTTGAATAGGCGTGTTGGTGGCAATGTGGCGTACTTGGCAAAATGCAATTTGGAGGGGTTTCACGAGATTCGGATTTTGGTGGATAGACCCGGTTGGTTGAGTTGGGTGTTGAGAAAGAAAAACGTCAGCAGCTGGTCTGAAATAAGAAAAAATATAAAAATAACTGGTGAGAATGAAGCAGAAATTATTAGAGAGGAAACAAGAGAGAAAACCAATGAAATTTCGCATCTCTCGGGGTTGTTTGATTTGTATTCAAAGAGATTCAATTGAATTTTTAATTGTATTTAAAGAGTTTCAATTTTAATGTTACCATTGTTGCATCTGGGGGGGCGGTCCAATATTTCGAGGGGGTGGGTGTATTTGTTGCATTTGGGGGGGAGGGGGGGGCTGCATTTGTTGGTGAGGGGGGGGCTGCATGTGCTGCATTTGCTGGGGGGGGGGTTGATGATACTGTTGTTGCATTTGTTGGGGAGGTGGGGGTTGGATTTGTTGTGGAGGTTGGGGTTGCATTTGCTGTGGAGGTGGTGGTTGCATTTGCTGTGGAGGTGGGGGTTGTTGATGTTGTTGCTGTTGTTGATATTGTTGCTGCTGTTGCGATAATGGTGGTCCATTTCCACCACCACCACCTGGTGGACCTCCGGCACTCCTGTTGACTATTGGTTGCTGCTGCAAACCGCCCCCAACAACAGAAGGCTGAGGTTGACCCCCGTGCATGCCGGCCGGCGGTCCCCTCCCGGAGTTGTTCACAAGCGTCATGAATTCCATGTAGCTGTAGGTGCCTCCCTGGAAACTTGCTCTATCCTCAACCAAATTCCAAAAAAACCTTTGTTCAGCAGGCCCAACTTGCGAGTCACTTTCCTTGATGAACGTGAGTTTGGGAGTGACATTTTTGCCCTCCCGCAAGCTGTTGACAATGGCGGAAACACGAGTGGCCAAATCGCTCCCTTGCTGCAGTTTCAATGTCGACATGTCGACACCGTCTAAGCTCGCAACGCCAAACAATGAGCTCAAAACGGTTGCATCGGCGGCACTCCCAATCCACATGTACATGTCGATCGTGTTGTCCAGCAAGAAGACGCCATCGCTGCTGAGTCTTTCGATTGTCAGGTTAACGACGCTTGGAAGAGCAATGCGTTCCATCCCTGCGTATTTTTCTTCGGCGGCACTAATTTCATCCTCCTCTTCATCATCATCATCATCACAACTTCCAGAAAAGATGTTCTCAGTCGGGGTACCGGCAGCAGCATCCATGTCATGAAGGGAGAACATGCGAGGATATATAAAGTAGCGGCTGTCCGTGACCCACATGTTGAGTAGGCTCTGCATTTTGGCGCTCCTTTCGTCAGGGTGCACGTCGACTCCGCCCCTAAAAGCAATGTTTTTCTGCAGCGCCATGCTGTAAAGAGGGAGAAGCTCCAGCTTCTCAGGAATCTTGGCGGCCCCTTCGACAGACTGTTGCTGCTGTTGTGGTGCGTAACCACCCATTGCGCCGTACGCGCCTGATCTGTTGCCGCCCTTGGCCGACCTGATGATGTCGACGCAGCTCTGCTCAAGGTAGCGAAGAATTACGTTAGCAACAAACTTCACCCTTGTCGAGCAAATTTATTTGCTCCTCACCTGCTGCAGCCTAGTTCTAGCAGTATCAAGACCTGTCTTCAGCGCAACATCTAGCGCCTGCTTACTCAACAAGTTGCAAACTGTGTTGACGTCTACGCTTGCAATGACCTCGCTCATGAGAGAAGTTACGGGAATAGCGTGCGTGTGCACCCTGATTCGGCGCTGCCCCTCTGAGCTGGTATACAAGAGTGCTGGAAGGAATGTTATTGCTTTGTGTGAGAAAACTGATCAAAAAGTGGTGTTATCAAAAGATGCATTTTCGCCATCTTTCTACTCACCAGACTGGATGGTAATCACGCTAGTACAAAGCATTGGCTCGTCGTGTTGAATATCGAAGCCAAACGCGCTCTCTTCCGTACAATTGGGCAGTGCCAATAAATCGGCCCCCCTGATGAAGAAATTTCCGTAAAAGTTGCTGATCCTCATGCCCCTCGTTACTCGTACGCGCATCACTGTCTCGAAGACAGTTCTCCTTGTGAGCACCCTATCGATCTCGCTCCCGAACCGCTCCCCGTCAGTTTCGTAGTTGAAGGAGGGGTAGGTGTGGAGAGTGCCGCTGGTCTGTTTTGGCAACTCGCCCAAACTAGCAACATCGGTGAAGCTCTGGGGGAAAAGGAAGAGATCAACGGCAATTTGTGCCCGTGAGAATTCTACAGCGGTGTCCTTGTACCAGGTCGTTTCAGGTTTCAGAAGCTTGAATTCTTCCGGAGTTCCCATTATACGTGGATTTTCGCGAGGCTTCAGCTGGCCATCGCCCAGGGAGGGAAGGGTGGAGTTGAAGATCATCATTTTGCCACCAATTGCCTTCATGATAGTGTACGCGGACTTTAGGGCGCAACCAAGGCACGCATCAGGGATTTGAGTCTGTTGAAACCTGCGTGGGGAGTGAAAAGCAGAACGGGTTAGAGACAAACGCCCGCCTTCCAAAAAGGCAACAAAAATTACCGTACATGCCAGGCAAGCCATCCAGAAACGCTTCAAAGACTCCCCGGCTCTCCGATAAATTAACCAACAAGTCGTCAGGGACGGGAATGAAGAGCTCCTTCAGGTCCGAGACGACGAGCATTTGCGGTTGGGAGAGGCCGGACTTGAAAATAAAGATTTTTTTTTTGGAGGTTTGGCGAGATGATTGGCCTTGCTGTGTTAGGGAGGAAGGAGAACGCAAAGATATTTTTTAGGCTCACCTTCAAGTTATAAAAATGAACGCTTTTATCAAAGGTGATAACGCCCACCATTGTTCTTTCCCCTCCAGGCAAACCACCGAGACTTTTCTTAATTTGCTCAGCCGCCGCCTTCACCATCCCACTCCTAACTGCCTGCGCACTAACATCAATCACGAAGAAGTAAACGGGAGCCTGTGGGGGCCTAACCATGTACTCGCTTGGGGCAATAAATTCCACAACGCCCTGAGACAACTCCGGCCTCTGATCACGATCTCTCCTGATTCCCCTCTCATCAAGGTGACAGAAATACGCGCTGGGGACGTCATTCTTCTGCCCACAAAGATTACAGATCCACCTCCTTCCATGCTCAATCCAGGCAACAAATGGGTTTATGTACGTTCTGCACCGCTTGCAGCGAACAATTCCGGAAGTTGAAGGGTTCACCACAGCAACACCATCACAAGTTTCCACTGTGGCACCCTTTCCATTATCATTGTTGTTGTTCTGCTTTGTCGCCTGGCTACTGTGTCCAAAAGGAAGGGGCGCAAGCGGCCTGATAACAGCACCAATCGGTAGTTTACACGACGATGCCATTGCACTTGAACTCGGGATTTTGCCAACGGTTGTCCTCAGGAACCGTTTAGGAGTCTTGATCGACAGATCCACACTCTCCATGTAGTCCACAGTTTGCCCAGATGCTGCAGCAGGAGCGGCCATAGCAGCGTTGTTAACAGTTTGTTGTTGTGGATTTGCTTGATGCTGGGGGGCAAAAGGATTCCCACCTTGCATCCCCTGCATCGACGGCATCCCAACTGGATTACTGAACTGCTGCTGCTGAAATTGAGGCTGGCCAAGGTTCACATTGCTGCCGTAAATTCCACATGTAGAAGTTGGATGAGGAGAAAGAGGGGCCTCAAATTTGTTGACTGTTGGCTGGCTGAAAAATTGGGCTTGCTTTTGCGGTTCACCTTGTACGTTTGGTGGCGGATGCATCTGCAGGGAAGGGAAGCGTGTGAGAAAGGGAAGTTATTACAATGACGAATTACTCACTTTGACGATTTATAGCACAGCACAAACAAATCTCCGACCAAATAAAGCCAAAAATAAGGATTTGTTGTTTACAAAGAACAAAGAACAACTACCACATATTATTAATGAGTTGGTAGGTGAGAGCACTTAAACTTAACATTTGGAAATATATACAAGTCGTTCAAGTTGTCTTTTAATCGACAAATTAAGATCTGTTAGATAAGATAATAAGATAATAAGACAATAGTTTTGCTTCCATTTGGCACTCCTCTTATTCTCACCAAACCCACTAACCCCTACTTTATTGGATTCTTGTGAATAATTTACCTACCTTTTTTTGCCCCCCTTCTATTTCACTTTAGAAGCACTTTAACTTAATTTCTCAAAAAGATTTGGATCTCACATGGGCAGCAGCAGAGAGGAAGAAGCTACGGCGAGTGATGTTCAAGTTGAGATGACAGCAACTGGGGGGGGAGCGGAGAAACCCTCCAATTCTGCAATGCTATCTGAGGATAATCTTCCTCTCTTTGTCCCTTCTCATGGGGCTGCAACGAATTATCATAAATTTTCTGCCGTGTTTAGCTTCCTGTGCACGATTAAAAAAAGGAAATTCAAGTATGCGTCTGGAACCACGTTGCAGTTCGGTATGGGCTTGATGATGAATTTGATTTTACTGGTACTGTGTGTTGGAATAAGATCAAGGATGGCAGATCCTTTTGAAGTTCAACAGAAGGTGAAGAAAATTTACACCCACACCGTAAAAACATCTTGTGTGCATGTTAAGAATCGCATTTTTTGTCTAACCCCCCCCCCTACCCCCCTTCCCCACGCACCCACACACCCACCACATTCAGATGAATTACGATCCCGCGTACGGCTCAGGGCTCGACAATGGCATCATGGTCTCGATAGAGAGCTTAGGTGCGTACATTCCGGCACAGCTCCCAACTAAATATGACCCTGAAAACGCGACCATAGTCGTTGAGTACGGGCCCGTCTTGATTGATTTTTCGCCCTGCGCAATGAGCGCTTCCACCGGACAACCCGAAGCAGATGATAAGCTTGGCCTTTTCATGGAGTATTTCAAGAAGGAGCATCCAACAATTGAGAGTTCTTGGAATCTGACATGCCACGAGACTGAGGAAGACATGCTAGATTACATTAGCAGTGACTACCGCTCGAACCGCCTCGGCGGGTACATAGTCACCAACAGCACTGATTCCCTGAGCGACATTTCAGAGAGTGTTGAGTACACTTTCCTGAACCACGCAAACTCGGGACTGAACCACGAGCTGCTGTTTGGAGCGGTCGAGCTTGACGAGGAAGAAGACGTGTCTGAGTCTTACCGCTACCAGGGTATCTTTGGTGGAAACCACAACACCGAGTCGGCCTCGGCGGCTTTCTTGAGCTCGATTTCCCTCACCCTCCAGTTCGTGTTTGAGGATGCGGTTATTAAGTTTAAGACGAGGAACTACCCAAACCCCCAAGACCCCGAGCCCCAGTCTATCGCATCTACACTTGAGGTTGTGAAAGGCGCAACCTCCACGTACCAGTCATACGATGGCAAGGACGATAATTTTTTTCTACTGGTCCCAATGTTTCTCATCATCCTGACGAGCAACATTATTGGGGACATCATCAGTGAAATCATTTCGGAGAAGGAGGGCAAGTTCAAGGTTACCATGAGCATGGCGGGAAACCCACCGCTTGTTTACTTTGCATCCTGGACACTATACAGTTTGACAGTACTGGTACCGAGCATAGTGCTAATCACAGCTGCGTCGATTCTCACCTTCCAGAACTCTTCGCCCATTGCTTGTGTTTTGTTCTTTTTGGTTAGTGCGTTCGGTTGGGTTACTGTGGGTGTCTTTATTAGCTCAATGTTCCAGACTGTCGTAACTGGCTCGGTTATGGGCACCATGATCATTTGGTGAGGTTCGAGGTCACCTTTCTTTCTCATTCATCTTCGCTTCAGCACTAACACAATAGTTGGCCCACACACACGCAACGCACACACGCGCAACGCGCAGGGGGTTGTCCTCTCCTTCCTACTTCATCCTGCCAGGGGAGAATGACCCCACGACCGTCCACCCCATTCTTGGTTATTTCCTCCTACTCCTCCCACCTTCGGCCTACGCTGTCAGCGTTCAACTCCTCGTCGCGTCCGAAATCAGGCTAGAAGGTCCAGCCGGGATTCATCTGACCGCCACTAACGAAGAGACTGGAATGCCACAAGAATCGATGGCGACTTCGTGGATGTCCCCGGTGGACGGTGGGTTCAGTCCTTCCCTACTCGAGGTCATCATTTGCATGGTTTTCGGCTCTTTGGGCTTCTTGTGTCTGTCTTGGTACTTGGATCAGATCATTCCTGACCAGTGGGGCACACGCAAACCGGCCAACTTCTGCTTCAAGTGGTCGTACTGGTTTGAGGATCATTCTGCAATGCAGATGATGAACGATCCGGAGAAGATGGCCGCCCTTTCTCACCTTGACAGCCAGCTGAAAGGAGGCGGCAACAGTGGTGACGAAGAAGGCAAACGGCTCGTTCCTGGTATTACTACCAAGAACTTGAGAAAGGTTTACGGCACCGCCGAAAAGACCAGCGACGAGAAGGACGAAAACATCGTTTACTTCTTCGGAGACACATATTTGCAGAGCAGGAAGCTGGTTGAGTCTCGATTGAGGTGGAAGAAAATTGTTGACGGCAACGCGTTTGCCTGTTTCATATACCTCGTCATTGGCGCCAATTTGATCGCTCTCATGTTTGACAAGCAGAACAACTCGGAGGAGACGCAGGAGCTTATGGACACGCTGAACTATGTGTTCTGCGTCGTTTTCACCTTGGAAATGCTGGCCAAGTGGTACGGCATGGGCGTTAGGAACTACTTCAAAGATGGCTTCAACTGTTTTGATTTTCTCCTTGTTGTGTTTTCCTTCGTCGAGATTATCTTTTTCAGCGGAGGGGCTGGCCAAGCTGCCAAGTCCGCCAAGTCTGCCAAAACCATCAAAGGAGCCAAGGTTGCCAAACTAACCAAGTTTGCCCGCTTTGCCAAGGCAGTTCGTGTTCTGAGGGTAGCCAGACTCCTAAGGTGGTTCAGCTACGACGAAAATTCGACTGTCGTCGTAGCGCTCGACTGCCTCAACATGACTGCGTACAAGGACGAAATCTTGTCTCTCCTCGGGCAGAATGGTGCGGGAAAGACGACTTTCTTCTCGATGCTCGGTGGGGTGAATCAACCAACCTCGGGTTCAGCCCTCGTGTCGGGTATCAACATTTTTCAGTCCGTCGAGCTTGTGAAGGCCTTCGTTGGCTCTTGCCCCCAGCACGACATTCTCTTCAACTACTTTGGCGTTGAGGAGCACCTTCGTCTGTTTGGCACGCTCAAGGGAATTCACCCGGCTGACCTGGAAGGTGCTACCAGGTACACCTTGAGCCAAGTGGGGCTCTCCAAGAAGGCGAAAGACTACGTTGACAACTTGTCGGGCGGAATGCGCCGTCGCACCTCTATTGCCCTCGCGTGCCTCGGCGACCCTTCCATCCTTCTCCTCGACGAACCTTCCGCCGGCGTTGACATTGTCAACCGCGCGATTGTGTGGAAACAGCTTATGGAGCTCAAAAAAGGAAGGACGATAATCATGTCCACCCACTTTATGGAGGAAGCCGAGATTCTGGGAGATAGAGTTGCCGTTCTAAAAAAGGGCAAGCTCCACGTAGTTGGTACTTGCATCGAGCTTCACAACCAGTTCGGTGCTGGTTACACACTTGTAATCAACCGGCCGATCAACATTGACGCTATTAACCTGGAGCAGGCAACAGATGCGAGAGACAAGGCAGTTGCCTCTTACATCAAGAAAGCGTCCGAAATTTACTGGGAGGAAGATGCCAAAATTTATGCCGAGAAAGCCATGGCCGACTGGGAGAATTTGGTAGTTGACATTTCCGAGAAGAAAAAGTTGGATAATAACGAGCAGGAGGGGTCGCAGTCCTCCTCCAAGGCGGCACCGAGCAAGGGTGGCAAGAAGGGAAAGAGACTGCCCCGGATGTCTTTAAATGTGGCTGCTTCGGCAAGAAACGAGAACAAAAATGCCGAGGCAAGAATTGCACCTGACGGACGAAAGATTCCAATCCAAATCTATAGAGTTGCACGCGCGGCACAAGAGGTCGAACTGGCTCGAGATAGGGAGATTTTGGCTGCCAAGCTCAACCCCGAAAAACTCGAAAAGTGGTTGCAAGAATTCATCCCCGAGTCTGAGCTCATGGGTTACACCGAGGATCAGGCGTTCTTGGAGTACGTGTTGCCCTTCGACAGCAGAGAGAAGTTTGGCGAGATGTTCGCAGCGCTGGAGAAGGCCAAGGAAGACTTTGGCTTTAAGCAATTTGGGGTATCCGCGCCAACTTTGCAGGAAGTTTTCTTGGAGATTTCTGCTGTTGACGAGGCGCTCGAGAGCCTCTCTTCGGGAGAAGGTGCGGGGTTCCCAGGAACCGCCAACGCCGCCACTTCAGCTTCTATGGCGAGGAGGAAATCCTCCGCACACATTGTTCAGCAGCGGAAGAAAAGCAAGGCGACCCGCTCGAAATCGATAATGATGGGACTCTCTGGAGCAGCCGCGATGGCAAATGCTGCTGACAGATTTGATCCCACGGTTCCTGTAATGGACGAGCTAGCAAAGATCAACGAAACTGACGACGACGGAGTGGAAGAAGAACAGGCGGAAGATGTGAAGAAACCGGCCAGTCCGGTCGTCAGGCGCCAATCAGTCATGGCGAATGTGCTCACCGTTCCCAAAGGAGGAGAAAAGGACAAGGACAAGAGAGCTGAAATTCCCGACAAAAAAAATTCACGAAGTTCTACGACGCAAAAGTACCGGAAGAAAAAGGAAATCATCTGGAGCCTGCACCCTCCGCAACAATCCGTCTACAGACAGGTTCGAGCGATGTTCGTAAAGAGGTACATCATGGCCAAGAGAAACAGGAAAGCCCTGTTGTTCCAGGGCGTCTTGCCAGTATTGATTATTTTGATGGGTATCCTTTTCTTCGTGATTGGCCATGAAGCGCCAGAGAAGGAGTTCGTCCGTTTCCCAGTCAACGTCGCAAACTACCGTGACAATAATCTCAGAATAATGGTCAAGCCCGAGGAGAGTGAGGAGACCAGCGTTTTCATGCAGTACAGTCCCGATATTGCTAGCCACTACTGTGGGACTGAAGGCGACGATCAAAACTGCGTTGACGTTGTTGCAAGTGTCCGTTCCAACGTAAACTACGACTTCTTGTTCGGAGGGTCGAACTGCCTTCGCTACGACGGGCTCTATGACGATGAGTGTGCGAGCTCCGCTAGTACAAAGTCCATTTTAGGAATGATAGAGGAGAACTCGAACTTCGTAGATGGGCAAACTTACACGAAAACCGTCATTTATTACAACACGACTGCTTTGTCAGGCCTGCCAGTTCTGGTGAACCTGTACTCTCAGAGTGTTCTCGCCAAGAGTTTGGCCCTGTACGCGAACGACAATATGGGGCTGCACAAAGTTGACGAGACAAGCGGCCTCATCGAAGCGAGCTACCAGAGGTTCCCAAGGACGGAAGAGGAAATGACGGAGGCGTCGCTTCCAGCTGGCCTCAATATGATGGCGGGTATCCTCATCTTCGTTACATTCGCGAGCATCACCGCGAGTCAGTGCACGGACGCCGTGGCTGAGCGCGAGAACGGGTGCAAGAGGCAACAGCTGATTAGCGGTGTGAACCCTATTAGTTATTGGTGCGCCAACTTCTTCTTCGACTTTACCTTCTTCATGTCTGTTCCCTTCTCTTCTCTCACTCTGATCATATACTTCTTCGAGATCAATCCGTACTACAATCAGCTCGGCGACTTTATGCGCCTCCTGGCCTTCTGGTCCTTGGCATCAATCCCATTCGCCTACGTGTGCTCTTTCGTTTTTGCTAGGTCCGAGACCGCCCAGCAAGTGATGATGACTGTCAACAGCATTTTCGCCCTCATTTACATCTTTGTTGTGTTCCTCCTGGAGGAATTCGCCCCAGATAGCGAGATTGCGACTCCCCTGAGATTCGTAGGCATGATGTGCCCTCACGTCAGCTTGGGGTTCAGCATTTATACATTCGTTTCGAGCGGAACGCTTGACAATGATTCTGATGAAATCTCACAGGATGGTGAGCTGCCCACATGGATTTTGTTCGCAGAGTTCTTCGTCTTCTTCATTCTGGCGATCGCAATGGAAAATACGCAGGACAAAACGGCAAAAGGGTACGCCAAGAGCAAACGCGGCACCGCTGACGAAGTGGCAGCGGACTCTTGCCAGCCGAGAGGAAAGAACTCTCAGATATTGCGAGATTTGGGCGAGAACAACAAGTTCAAAACTTTCATATTTGTCATGATCATATTAAACATGATCATCATTTTTATGGAGATGGGGTCAGAGCAAAGTACCGACGACACCAAGGCAATGTGGCTTGGAATTGGAAACATCTTCTTTGCTCTAATTTTCATTGGCGAGTTTTGTGTCAAATTGGGTGGTCTTGGACCGATTGGCTACTGTTCCGACCCTTTCAACATCTTTGACGGTTTGCTCGTAGCTTTGAGCATAGTAGAGCTCATGATGGCCGGAGACAACACCTTCACAGCTGCGCGTTCGGCCAAGGGATTAAAAGCCGGCAAGACCGCCAAACTGCTGAAATTATTGCGCCTTGTCAAGTTTGCGAGGTTGTTGCGCCTGCTCAGGTTCGTCAGGTTTTTGGCAGTTGCTGATTACGATGTGAAAGTTTCGAGAAACCAGATGCTGGCAAAGGAGCAGGATGAACAGAAAAGGAAGGGAAGTAGCGGGAGGAGGGAAAGCATTGTTAGGATGTTGTCTACACTTGGCGGAGAGCACGTTGAGGGAAGTGCTGTCGACCTGGAGCGAAGGAGAATGACCAAGAGAATGTCGAGGAGAAGCCAGTCGGCCTTGAGCATATTCTCCGATCAGCAGCCTCTGGAGGAGGACGAGGTTATCGCGAGTGAGGGGACAAGGGATGACGCCGTGGCAGTGAACAATTTAGTCAAGAGGTTCGAGCCACCTGGTCGAGATCCGATCACGGCAACGAACGATATTAGTTTCGGCGTAAGGCAGGGCGAGATTTTCAGTCTTCTCGGCCCCAACGGCGCCGGAAAGAGTACCATTTTGAACATGATGACGGGAACGCTTGCTCCAACCGGAGGGGAAGTTTACGTGCTTGACAAGAACATCAGCACGCAATTCAACCAAATCAAGAGCAGGATCGGCTTTTGCCCTCAGTTTGACGCCTTGGTGGGGCTAATGAACTCGTTCGAGACCTTGACCATGTTTGGCAGGATTAAGGGCATTCCCGAGGAAGACTTGGAGCCACTTGTAAACTCGCTGGTGAGTTGCATTGGGCTTAGCAGGCACGCACACAAGATGAGTTGTACCTATTCCGGAGGAAACAAGCGGAAGCTCAGTGTGGCCATTGCTCTGATCGCAAATCCCGATTTGGTCTTCTTGGACGAGCCCAGTACCGGCATGGACCCCGCGAGTTTGACTGAGGTCTACTCGTGCGTCTGGATGTGGACCAGAGGAGGAAAGAACCGCTCCATCATCTTGACAACTCACAGCATGGAGGAGGCTGACAGCTTGAGCAACCGCATCGGGATCATTGTAAACGGGAAATTGGCAATCTTGGGAAGCACCCAGGAGCTGAAGAGCACCTTTGGCAGCAGCTACACCCTGGAGGGAAGCATCACTCCTGGAAATGACATGAGCGATCGAGCAGAAGCGATGAAGAGGCTGATCGTCAAAATTGTTCCTGGAGCACAGGACGACGGATCGTTTGACGGGAGAATTCGGTTTGAGCTGCCACAGGAAGGGTTCCTGCTGTCCGAAATGTTCAATAAGTTGGAAGCCAACAGGGACGTTTTCAAGTTGAAAGATTACACAATCAGTCAGACAACTCTGGAGCAAGTCTTCATACACTTTGCCCAGCATCAGCGTTAAAAGCGGGGGTGAAGAGGTTGAAGGAGAAAAAATGGAGCGACACGCTCAGTAACTGTGTTAAAGCGGGGGCGGAAGAGGTTGAAAAGAGCAAATGGAGCGAAACGAGAATGTGTGATTTTTGTATAAGAATGCAATGTTAAAAATAGAATTTTTTTTAACAATAACACTGGTAAAGGTCAAGAACGTGTATCCTGGCAAAATGTTTGTCTAGATTGCTTTTAAACGTATGTGTTGATGTCTCATTTGGGTCATGAACGTGTGAGCGGGGATCTCCTCCCTTCGCATTTCCTTCGTGCTTTTCGCTGATGGCGAGTTTGGCAATGTCGGGGCCGTGGAAGTTGTCCAGCTTGTTGTGACCGAAGCCGACTTTATTGCAGTCAAGATGAGCAAGTTCTGGAGGTTCGCGTTGTCGCAGAAATCGCTCCCATGGAGAATAATCCTCTCCAGCAGCGCAACCAACTCACCGGGAATGTCAGCCGCCAGAAACCTTCATCATGAATTGATGGCGACAACCGCGCTGAAAAAATTACTCACCTTCGTCAAGATCTTGGCCCAGACGTTGCCAGTCGTTGCCGAAGGAGAAAATGCTGGGATTGCTGTCTAGGAGGAAAGTTTCCGATCAACCCAGTGCCAAAAGAGTTTGCTTAGTCAGCCGTTTCACGAATGACCCCTTCGTGCTGCTCGAGTTATTGCCATTCAAGGAAATTATATTTGAGGCACGAC
>BRYC01001244.1:0-12966 GCA_030267985.1 Parmales sp. scaly parma
CTAACCATCTCATCCTGCCAATAAGCCACTGGTGCGTACAAGCGGAGCATCCCCTTCCCACCCAACGAATCAGCTTCCTCGGGAGTGAGGGAGAGCAAGCCGATGATCTCAGCACAGGCTCCACTCCTACGGGCAAAGTCGAGGGGAGTTTTGCCTTCCTTGTCTCGTGTGGTGAGGGCCTCTGGATTCCAGCAAATCGACTGCACGCCGACTTTGGCAAGAATATGTGTGTGTGTCTGAGCTTTCGCTGCCATCCAATGATGTGGCAGTCGTCCATGCTCATCTCTCTCCTTGTACTTTCTCACAAGCAAATCATTGTCGCTTTCTGGGTGAACCATGACTCCATTTACCGCGGGCCAATCACGCTCCTTGAGCCACTTGTGGTGCTCATTGGTCATATTGAGTCCCGACGGATGGTCAAAGGTGGCAATATGCACCTCGCTTGGCAAACAATTAATAAAGGAATTTGAATGTGATTTCAACACAATGTGAAGACATTTAAATTTTGAATAAATTTTCCTTCCATTGGTTTGTGCGTACACGTTTCACACATTCTTTTTCTTGCATCGAACGAAAATCGTTGCTATAAAAATCTCCTCCCTCTCCACTCATTACGATCGACAAAATCAAATATCAAAACCTAACCCTTCCCTTTCAGTGCAAGCATGGATATCGGATTTGGAGCAAAGAACCAAATCATCGGGGAGATGGTGGGGAAGGTGATGTTGGACGGTGCCACTCAGCAAGAGGCGCAGATCGACGCTGATTCGGCGAAATATGATTTGCTCATGAAGGATGAGGATGCACTTGAGGTTCTTCGTGCACGTCGTCTTGAGGGCATGAAGCAGCAGCAACGCCAACGTCAGGAGTGGCAGGCGAACGGACACGGTCGCTACATGGAGCTCACCGATACTAAGGAATTTTTCGCTGCCGCCAAGGCATCTGACAAGCTTGTTGTTCATTTTTACAGACCCACTACCCGTTACTGCGACAACGTCCACGCCCATCTTGAGAAACTGGCGCAGACCCACATGGAGACCCGTTTTTGCAAAATTGATGCTGAGAAGTCTGAATATTTGGTCGAAAAGCTCGGTGTCGTGATCATGCCGACAATGGTGAGGAGCGAGCTTTGAAGCGAGCTTGTCACAACTAGTGTGCGGCTCGCTAGCCACAACTAGTGTATGGGTTGCTGGCTCGCTTCGCCACAAGCTCGCTTTCGCTCACAGCTCGCTTCGCCACAAGCTCGCCACTTATTCAAACTAACCCGCTTCACACAAAAATTAACATTCAACATTCAACATTCAACACTCAACAGGTGTTAATTTTGAAGGGGAAGGTCGTCCACGACCTTGGAGGCTTCGACGAGCTGGGCGGAACAGACGAGTTCTCCACCCAGCTCCTCGCCTGGGTTCTGTCTCAGCACAATGTCCTCACCTACGATGGCGACATGCCGGAAGAATACTACAAGGGCAAGGGGGTCAACTCGGTCCAAGTATCGTTGATTAATGGAAAGTACGCCGGTTCCGACAACATCAGGGAGGGTGCCAATTCTTACAAGGACGTTGATGACAATTCTGACGATGAATACGATTAAAGCGCACCTAGAGATAAAATCAAATTGAAGGATTTGGCAAAATATTTATTATATATTATACGGTTGTTGGGATTAAAAGTCTTTAGTGTCGTATTCGATGTGCATCTCGCTGCCCAGTGGTGAGTTATTGCTGTTGCTATAGCTATTGTCAAGGCTCCTCAGTGCGTAACGATTTTGGTTAAGTATCGGTGGTGTGAATGATGTTTCGGGCAAATTCGCTGGGGGTGTTTCTTTTACTGTTTCTGCATTCCAATTCCTCTTTCGCTGCTTCTGAATAGTGCTGTCTCTCAACACCATTCTCGGAGACTGGGGCGTCTCAATTGACGAGACTGATGAAGAAGTAGACTCTGGGGATTGGGGAGCGTGCAGGCTGGAGAAGGAGAAGCTTCTTTGATGCAAACTTTCCGGGGCCTGGAAACTCATCATTTCGGATGGGGAGATTGTGGAATTCGATAACAGGTGCCTGCTCAGATTCTCGAAGGATGCTTTGTTGGATGGGGAGATTGTGGAATTGGAAGTGGAGCTGGTGCTACCTTGGAACAAATCGTATGCTTCATTCATAGCTCCGACCTGGGAGTTAAGCTGAGTTTTTGAAAGGGGCATCGTGGTGAGAAAGAAGAGTGGGGATTTCTCATTGTCATTGTCATTGTCATTGGAGGGTTGGTGAGGTGGGTGAAGCCGCTGAACCTTGCCACCTTTCGGCAGAGTTATCGTTTGTTGATTCCGAGTGTTCACGCCATGCATTTTCCCCTTTGTCGGCTCAAAGCCGGTGAATGATTGTTTTGTTGGTTGCATATGCGAGGACTATGCGAGGATTGTAAGACAGTGGAGGGGGGGAGAGCTGAGAGTGGTGTACTTTGAATGAAAAATTGGTCCTTTGTGGAATGTTAGAGGGTGGGATAAATATGGTATCCGGGTATTAATTGGCAAAGAGAGTGTGTCTAGAGAGGCAATTGATGAAGTGGTTTGATTATGGGTTTGCACGTTTTCATAGAAAAATTTCAAATTCTTCAAACCAGAAAACTCCAATATAAGTTATGACCCACCTTCTTCTCATCTTCTATCTATTCCTTGACACTGTTGATTCGTGCTCGACAATGTGTGCCGGTCGTCTAGCAACGACAGATGGTTCTGTGATGCTCTCTCACTCTAACGATGGTGATGGGGATTCCGTTGGAAACCTGATCGTTGTCCCTTCGTCGACGTATCCAGTCGGCTCCAACCGGACGGTGTCTGGGGGGACGATTCCCCAGAATCCACAAACTTACAGATACTTCACTGAAGGTTATGGGATAATGAACGAGCATCAAGTGGCTCTTGGTGAAAGCACCTGCTTGGGGGTCTTTGACTCCCTCCCTGGCAGCACGGGGATACTGAATATTGTCGATCTAACCCAGATCGCTTTAGAACGATCCACCTCGGCCCTTCAAGCGATAATCACCATTGGTGCTTTGGCTGAAGAGTTCGGTTACTCTGACAATGCAGAATCTCTTTTCATAACCGACCAAAACGATGCTTACATTTTCCACATTCTCAAATCTTCTTCTTCCTCCCCATCTGCAATCTGGGCAGCACAGCTCCTCCCCCCGACTGACGTGTCCACCGTCATGAATGCATTCATTATTTCGGACTTGGACTTAACAGCAGATTTGTATTCCGCCAACCTTGTGGCCGAGGCCCACAAACTGCAACCCTCCGATACCACCATCAACTTCAAACGTACCTTCTCGGGCTTGAACGAGGCCAAGTGCAAGTACTCGACCGGTCGACGAATGTGGTCCGTTTTGAACAGACTTTCCCCCGGCAATTACTCGCCAACTTACGATTCGTACTTGGACAACAATTATCCGACAAGCTTCATTCCAAACAGTAAGGTGAATACCTCAACATTCTCAAATGTGATGCGCGACTATTATCAAAACACAGATTACGACATGAGCACAGTCCCCAAGCTCTCCGGTGGGCCTTTCTTCTCCCCCTCTCGCTGGGCAACAGATCAAACTGTCAACAACCAAACTGTCTGTTGGGAGAGGCCAATTGCCACGTTCCGGTCGATTGTGACTCTAATCACCCAAAGCAGAAGCTTCTCAGAGGTGAGCGAGCGAACGAGCGTACGAGCCGAACCCCTAAACTAAACTAAATTTAAACTAATCTAAACTAACCCCGCTCGGCAAAGAACGGAATTCTTTGGTTCGCTCCTCACAGCGCGCTCACGAGCGAGTATTCTCCGTTCCCGACATCCGTCATAAATATCGTCCCCCCTGGCTACTCTGACAACTCCCTAAATAGACTAGACCGTAACGAATCGGCATACTGGGCGTTCAAGTTTCTCTACAACATCGTCGAAATAAAGAGCGACAAAATGCTCCCCGACGTTCAAAAATTGCAAGATGAGAGATATTCGATTTCTCAGCAGCTGATCCAGTCTCTTGACGATGGGAGCATGCCCGTTGCCGACGCTGAAACCATTTTCAACGACAATGCCAAGAAAATTGTGAGCGAATTTTGGGAACTGAGCGACTATTTGATCATGAAGTGGGCGGACGGGTATTGCAATTTTGATTGTGGTGATGAGCCAAAGCATGTGGGATACGATGACTGTTGGTTAGAGGCAATCATGAATTAGATTATTTTGTTAATAATAGATTGAAAGTTTAACTATTTTTTTGAGGTAAACTTTTGAGCAAGGGAGCCAAAGAAATTGAAGAGTCGGTACCGAATGCTCGGGGAGTAAGGACGGGCTTCCGGAAAGGGCAACGCGTGGCCCACCGCATACAGGGGTCCGAACACCCCTCCCAACCCTCCGGTGTTTCCCACCTCGACATCTGCGAATGTCACGGTTAGTTGTGCTGTGTAGAATTTGTTGCGTTGTGTTGCGTTGTGTTGCGTTGTGTTTCGTTGTGTTTTGTTCACTTGATTTGTGTCGGGGAGACCCCCAAAACCCCCCTTCTCCGCTGCGCTTGGCTTTCCGCTGTCGCTTGGCTGATGGAAGCAGCTTCGCTCGCTCGCATATTCTCTCACCCATGATGTGTCCTATCGTAAACTTCGTTATCTCGCCTGCCTCGTTGAATGTGGTCGAGCAACACTGCGGAGGCGTGGAAAACGTCTTTCCGTTGGGCTTTATTATCCCCCCACCGAAAGGGCCAAGGAATGTCCCAGTTGCCTGTGAAGTAAACCACACCCGGTTTCCAAACTGGCAGCACACTCTGAAGTCGTGGAAGCGTGGATTCAGATCTGGGAAAGCTTCTTTAATATCAAATCCGCCAACCGCCTTGAGATACGCTTCCTTGGCAAGCGGCCCAACTACTGGACCTCTGAATTTGAAATCATTTGCAAGCAAGGAAGGTTTGGCGATGCCAGTGTTGAAGAAGAGAAATTCCTTCGTAGTAGCTATCATAGCCTCGTCGGTGAGGGGAAAGTTGGCTTTAGCTTTAGCCTTCGATTCCTTCTCGTCCAGGAACATAGGATCGCTCATGATGTCATGAACTGATTCAGCCATGAGTTTCGAAGTTGACACGATGTATTTGTTCTGGCTGAACGATTTTACCACACTTAATAAGCCTAGGAAGAGAGTAAACAAAAGCACGAGTTGCATCTCGGTTGTTGTGCCTTGTATTGTACGCGTTTAATTTATTGCAAAAAATAAAAAGGTGTTTGGTCTACCTTCCAGGATTTCAGGTATGCAACCAATATGAACGAAAGCAAACCGCGTGTGCTATTAATAGGCGCAGGCATTGCCGGTTTGGCGTGTGCTCGTGAGTTGATTACTCGAGGCCACGATGTTAAAATTCTAGAGGCTCGGACTAGAGTGGGGGGTAGATTGAACACGATTCACCTTCACGCCAGCATACCTACCACCCACCTGCCCTTCAAGCCTCCTATTACAAACCGCAAGACCCGACGACGCATCCGCCGAAAGCAGCAGCAAACTGAGCGAGAAAGATTTGAGAAGTCGATCGGTTTGCGTCGTGGATTCCTCAATGGACGCCCTGACTCCTCCCCCCCTTCCATCCCCCCCCCCACCCAAAAAAAGCGAAAGCTTCCTTCCTCTTCCCCTTTAAAAATAGCGTTCGGTTCCCTGAAAGACCCGACCGAGTATCCGAGCCACCTCTCATTTCAATCAACATTCAATCCGTGTCCTTACACTGCATTCACCTATTCGTCCTACAACTACTCCGCTATTAACGATTCTCTCGTTGAGCTAGTGCGGGGGGGTGAGGGACAGAAGGGCGCAGCTCCAAAAACGAAACCAAACCCAAAACTTGAACCAAAAACAAAAGCAAAAATAAAATTCCCCACCCAACCCACCCAACCCACCCAACCCAAGATGCTCAAAACGGCCGTGGACATGGGCGGAATGTTCGTCCACGGAACTTTAAACAATCCCCTCACGGACCTTGCCAAGTCCGTTGGAATCAATACCAACGTAATGGAAACGACCATCCTGCTGGACATGAACGGAATGTCAATTCCCAGCGAAATTGACGAAAAGGTCGAGAACAACTGGAACAAAATTTTGGAGCTTGCCGAAGCTGAAGGGCGCGACCGTTCGGTGACCTCCCCCCTGGAGTTGGAAGAACCCGATCTCCTTCCTTTTCTCCAAGATCACCCTACCAAAAACGAGTCCTTTGGCCACATCATGAAACGCGTCGGCGAACCTTTCACGAATGATTACACCCAGGTGAGCGAGCGAGCGAGCAAGCGAACGAGCTGAAATGGCTTCAACCACCCACATCCACCTCTAAACTAACATTATTCCATTCATTTCACTTCGACAGGTCGAGCACAACCTCCACAACTGGCACCAAGCCAATTTGGAAATGTCTTGCGGAATGCCCCTCGACCAAATCGGCCGGGAGTGGAACGAAGACGAGGTCTACGGCTTCGAGGGCGACCACGTACTGCTTGAGGAGGGATTTGGCGCGCTGTTGGGTTCGCTGTCCGAAAATCTCGACATTGAGTTTGGTTGCATAGTGAAATCTATCGACACGTGGAACACACACAGCAACATCAACAGCAGCAACAGCAACAGCAATAACAACAACGACGGTGAAAATTACCAAACTGAAGAGGAGATCAGGGCAATGGAATTTGCCAATGAGTCGGAGACGGAGACGGAAACTGAGACGGATCGCGACAGCGAAGATGCAGCGGCCATGAAACCTCCCTCCTACGGTTTCAAATACCCTTCCAGCCAGTTCTGCGCCCACTCACGAACGGGCGGCGTGACGGTTACATTAACAAACGGCAGAAAGATCGACGCAGACAACGTTATTATTACACTTCCCCTCGGCGTCCTCAAGTCCAAAACTGTAAATTTTCACCCCCCCCTGCCGAAATTGAAGCAACGCGCAATAGACAGAATGGGAATGGGGGTGTTGAATAAGTGCGCAATGTCTTTCCCGCACAAGTTCTGGGGCGATGAGGTGAGAGATTTTATTATATTTTGTTTGGTTTGTGGGGCTGAATCGCTGTACGGAAATTTCTTTTAACCCGAGTTTCCTTTTCTATTTAATTCGCAGGACTTCTTGGGACACGTTGGAGACGAGCGAGGGGTACAGGTGAGCGAGTGGTGCTGATTTGGAACATGATTGAACTATCGCTATCGCGTGCGTTGGAGTTGGGGGGGGGTGGGCTCCTCGCTTACACGTAGGGCTACCTACATCCACTTTTTCTAAACTAACAAATATTCCACTCGATTTACAATGCATGCAGTTCATGTTTCTAAATATTAAGAACTCGAGCTTGAACTCAACCAAATCCGTTCCAACCCTCTGCGCAATGTTTGGGGGACAGTACGCGGAAGACGTGGAGAAGGAGAGCGACGAGCACATCGTCGGGGAATGCATGCGGGTGCTGAGGAATATGTGCGGGGAAAATATTCCAGAGCCGGTCGATCACTACGTGTCCAGGTGGAGAAGCGATAGGTGAGTCTCACTCAGTTTCTGCTCGAATATGACCATTTCCTACTAATACTCTCGGAGCAGGTTCGCTCGGGGGAGCTTCTGCTTCGTTCCACCAGGAGTTGGAGGGGAAGAGCATGACCATCTGCAGGAGCCCTTGTACGACAGGTGAACGAGCGAAGCGCGCGACAGCGATTGCGAGCAGCAAGCGCAGCGAAGCGAGCTAGGTGCAACAAGTTAATTGCTGAACTAACACATTCCCACTCAATTTGTAAACTGGTTCGTTTCGCTCGCTTCATCGCAGATTCGGTAACATGCGTGTTCAGTTCGCGGGCGAAGCCACGACGAAATACCACCCGTCGACCATCCACGGTGCTTACTTAACTGGGATCAGGGAGGCGAGCCGATTGGACTTGACGTTTGACCAGCAGGTGAGTCACCCAAATCCACCACATCCACATCCACATCCACATCCACTACAAAACTTGCTAATTCTTCGCTCGGCGCGGCGCAGAGGGGGGCACCGTTCGACAAAGAAAACGGAATGTACAAGAGCACGTTTCGGCTCAGGAGGAAGTACGTTCCGACTAAGGGAATGGAGAAGAAAATTGAGAGAGAGAGGGGGGTTGAGGGGGCTAAGGCTGAGGTTGAGGTTGAGGGTGGAGGTGGAGGTGGGGGTGGGGGTGGGGGTGAGGGTGAGGAAACAACTAAAACTGAACCACGTACGTTCGGGCAACTCAACCAAGTCAGTTTGGACTCTCAGCTCGGCAAGAGGGTTGCCTACAAGACCTTTACCGGAACAGTCAGCGAAATTCGCAACGAGCCAGGGACAGGGAGGCCAGTCACTGTCGTTTGGGATTCTAACTCGAACGCGTGCAAGAAGCACAAGTTCAATGGATATGAGCTGGGGCTGCTAGAGGAGGTACCTGGGGTAGTGTATGATAGCAGCAGCAGCAGCAGCAGCAGCAGCAGCAGTAACAGGAAGAAGAATAGAGAGAACGGCTGGGCGGCGAAAAACCACAACGCGACTAACTTGCGAAAGTTTTTTCCCAACAGAATTCGGAAAAAGACCTTCAAAGCGGAGCACGAAGACAATTTCGAAGTAAACAACGTAACTGGAATAGATGCGTCCTCCTCCATCATAAGCGCCATCCCCGCTCCAACAGAAATGCATTCCCCACCCCATTCCATTTCTACCTCCACCTCCCCGGCCACTCCACCAATTCCAAATCCAATTCCATCACTCCCCTTCACTCCCTCCGAAGACCTCCTCCTCATCCGCGGCCTCGAGGTCCTCTCTGGCGGCCACTTGTCCCCCCAATCCGCCTCTGAAATCCGAAGCAAGGTGAGCGAGCGAACGAGCGGAAATGGCTACAACCACCCACATCCACTACTAGTGAACTAACCCACTCAACTATTTTTGCTCGCTCGGCGCAGCTCCACCTCCGCCGGACCCATGAGGAGATGGAGGGACGAGCAGCGGAGCTCAGGAGGAGGAACGAGGCGTTAGAGAGGTTTGTGGGTGGGGCTGACGTCTGGGAGGGGTACAGTGACGACGATAGTGATGGGGAGTACTTTGGGAATTATAAATCGGAGGAGGAGGAGGAGGAATTTGAGCTCATTCTGGACGGGAAGCTCATTTGGAGGGACGAGCCGCCAGTGCGGCCGGCGCCACCAGAATTAGTCGCAGTTCCAGTTTCAGATCCGAAAGGCAAAATTCAAACCGTCACAACAACAACAACAACATCAACGCTTGACATTGCGCTGGGTAGCAATGTGGAGGTGAACCTGAAAACCGGAAAAGTTGTCGGGCGGTACGGGGTGAATGAGTTCTTGGTTGAGTTCAGCGACGGGGTGGAGTACGTTGACTTGAATGCAAGAGGGAATGAGTGGAGGCTGGCGGGGGAGACGCAGCTCGGGGTGAGGAGCGAGCACGAGCTGAGGGGGAAAGGGGAAGGGGAAGGGGAAGGGGGGGGCAATAAGAAGTCCAGGAAGAGCACAACAGCAACAACAACAGCAGCAACAACAGCAACAACAACAACAACAACGGCAACGGCAAAGAGAAAACCCTGGACCAAGACAGTCGGCTTCGCCAGTTTGAAAGCCTCGGAGCAGCTGGGGTCGAGGGTCACATACTTGGATCACGAGGGCTCCAAGGGAACGGTCAGCGGCATAAGTGACGTGACCTGGGGTGGGAAGGGGAAGGTGACAGGGAGGGGGTTAACGGTCAAGTGGGATGATCATCCCATCGCGTGCACAAAGACTAAATTTCGGCCCTCCGAGCTTCGTTTGTTAAATGAGAGTGGTGGCAGCGGTGGCAGCGGTGGCAGCGGTGGCAGCGGTAGCGGTAGCACGTCAACAGCAAAGGCAATGGCAACGGACGACGACGACGACGATGACGATTACAATCCTAATGATAGCAACAGCAGCGGTTCGGACAGCGACGACATGCTCCTCTCGGACCTGAAGCCTTCCGGGCGACCCCCCTCCTCCTCCCCCCTTATCCCAACCGTTTTCACCGTCGGCTCCCGCGTAATCGTAATAAAATCCGAATCCAGTTTGGGCCACAAGTGCAAGTGGCCCAAGGGGAGCAAGGGAACTGTAACCGAAGTCACGCCGGGAGGTCAGAGGAACGTTCGGGTGAAGTTCGACGAGAAGAATAGGTTTGTGCAGGGGTCGAGGAGGCAGGGGGCGGTGAGTGAGATTTGGCAGCATGGGAGGAATTTGGGGGTGATATAAAAGTAGAAATCTCAAACCAAATTCCTTAGTGCTTTATCAGACTCCCCGCAATCGATAAAATCTTCATCTGGTTCGTGCTACCACCTACGTTGCCTGTGCCGTGAACCACAACGACCAAGTCCCCCACAGTCACATTCCCTATTTTCTTCAACGAGTCCAACAACTCGTTGACGATAGCGTCCGTGTCCATCATGCTGGTCATCACCGTCGCCTTGATGTTCTTCAGCACCCCCTGGCACTGGCGTGCGGTGGTCTCGTAGCTGGTCAGAACGTGCACGGGCATGCCAGGACGATACTTGGCCACCAACCTGCGCCGAGCGAAAGCGAGATTGTGCGCATTTTCAACGAAGCACGAGAGCACAAGAGTGGATTAGGATTAGGAGTGGATTAGGAGTGGATTAGGAGGAGTGGATTAGGAGTGGATTTGGAGTGTATATAGTTGCTGGCTCGCTTCGCTCGCTCGCTCGTCGCTTCACATTCTTCTGTCTCAAGGCTCGCTCACCTAGCGCTGTTCCCGCTCTCAGTGCACACGATGATCAACTTGGCGTTGACATCGATTGCCGTCTTCACCGCGCTGCTCGCGATGCTTTCGGTGGGGCTCATGTAGCCGTATGTGGACATAACGCTGTTCCTCACGGCCTGGTACAACCCGTTGAAGTTAATTGCGGACTCGGCCTCGACGGAGGTCCTTGCCATCATGTTTACGGCAGCAACGGGGTGTTCCCCTCCCGCGGTCTCTCCGCTCAGCATGACGCAGTCCGTGCCGTCCAGAACCGCGTTGGCAACGTCGGAGCACTCCGCGCGGGTTGGGCGAGGATTTCCAATCATCGACTCGAGCATTTGAGTGGCCGTGACCACCGGCTTGCCCGCAACGTTGGCCTTCCTGATCATCATCTTCTGGGCCAGAAACACCTTCTCCAGCGGGATCTCCATTCCCAAGTCTCCCCTCGCGACCATGATTCCGTCGGTGGCTTCCAAAATGCTGCGCCGGCGCCGAGCGAAATTAAGCGAGATTGTGCGCATGATATGATTAGTTTAGTTTTGTTTTTGTGGTGAAGGTAGCGGCCAATAAATTCACCTGTCGTAGTTCTCCAAGCCCTCCTGGTTCTCAATCTTGCAGATGATGTGGATGTGCTTTCCCTCCTCGTCCAACACCTCCCTGATCTTATGAACGTCCGCCGCCTTCCTGACGAAGGACGCAGCAATGAAGTCGACATTGTTCTTGACGCCCCAATTTTTAATGTCATCTATGTCCTTCTCGGTGAGGGTGGGGAGGTCAACTACCACGCCGGGGAGGTTCATGTTCTTGCGCTCGCCGATCTTGGCGTTGTTCTCAATGCGGCACGAGATTTCCCCAGCTGCAACATCGCAGGAAAGAACTGTGAGGACAAGAGAACCGTCGGCGCAGAGGATGGTCTGCCCGTTCTTAACCGAGGTAGCCATTGCGGGGTAGCTGCAGGCGAGCTTGCTCGAGTCGCCCTTGAAGGAATAGTCAGTTGTGAGGACGAGGGTTTCCCCCTTCACGAGAGTAATCTTGTCGGCACCATTCGCGAAGAAGCCGGACCGAATTTCGGGTCCCTTGGTGTCGAGCATAACAGCAATGTGTTTCTTCTTGTTCGAAGCAGCAGTGCGCAGGCGCTCGAGGCAAGCTCCATGAGCTTCGTGGTCGCCGTGGGAGAAATTGAACCGAGCAACATTCATACCCTCGTCAATCAGCGTTTCAAGCATAGGGACGTCCCAGCATGAAGGTCCCATGGTGCAGATGATTTTGGTGTGGCGAGTTCTAATATCTGATTCGTGCAGGATCTTATCCATATCAATAGAATGGCCCCTAAGTTGAGGTCCCCCCGCGCCTGTTGGCTGCGTGTTTGCGATCATTATGATTGGTGGGTGTTGTTTTTTTTTATGGTAAAATAAAAAGATTTTTAGATTTGTTTCAAATTTTATGAACTTTTCACCTCAACAATATTGTGCTTCTCATTGTGTGTCCTACAAAATTGGCTTTCCTAGCATGTGCCTAGGTGGCTAAATAAGAGGGACTGATTTTTTTGATTGCTTGCAAACCAATATCCTTCTTGATTTTAATACATCCACTCCAACTCCTTCTTCAAGAAGTCCTGGGAAAATTCTCTCTACTTCCTTACAACTCTCAACTCAACTCAGCTCACAGTTCGGAGCGTGATCCAAGCACATCTTGTATTTTTTCTGCCACCCCCAAAACCCCCCCAATCCGACAGCACGCCAAACCAACCAAAAAGCCGTACCAGACGACCCACATGTCCGCCATAATTTGAAAAACCAGCCGAATGAAGAAGGCGGATTTCGGGAATGAGTCGAGTGCGGTCTTAACTATCATGCCTACGACCTGGTTCCCCCCCCTCTTCCCCCCCTGCATCCAGCTCGGAATATCACCCCCTCCTCTCCCGCTCTCCCCCAAGAACCCGACCCCAACCCTAACCATGACGCTCAAACCAAGCAGCAGAGGCCTCCCTCCCATGCCCCCCCGGAGCTTCCGCACCGGGTAGAGTACAAGCGCTGTCACGCACTCGTGGAAGTAGACCGCTGGGCGGGCGAAGTAGGTATTGATTATTGTGGGGTCGGAGGTTAAGAGGTGGAGGTCAACATTGAAGACGGGGTCGATTGTGAAATTGTTTTCATCATTATTTTCGTCAGTGAAGATGGTGGTGGGCTCTTGGTTAGCAAGGTCCTGTGTGTGTGGGAGGGGGGGGG
>BRYC01001249.1:0-24637 GCA_030267985.1 Parmales sp. scaly parma
TAACCCTAACCCTAACCCTAACCCTAACCCTAACCCTAACCCTAACCCTAACCCTAACCCTAACGCAAACGCAAAACGCGCAAACGCAACACGCGTAAACGCATCACGCGCAAGCGCAACACGCTCAATCGCAACACGCGCAACAACCTACACGCGCAAACGCAAAACGCGGCAAACGCCAAACCCGCAAACGCAACACGCTCAAACGCAACAAGATCAAACGCAACACGCGCAAACGCAACACTCGCCACAAGCGCAAACGCAACAGGAAAAACTACACGAACAAGCAAAATCAACACTCTCGCTTCCACCTTCACCTCTACCTCCTACGCCGCCCCTTCCGCGTTCTTCTGCGCACTCAGCTCTGTTGTGTCCACTAAAAATTGCTCCTTTTAAATAAATAAGCTATTTTCTCTTACTTCCTTACTCTTCTCTTAGAGTCATTTTTATTTTTGGCACTCCGCAGTCTCTCAAGAAATCTAATACCACACTTGTAGGTCCGTCTCCGGCTCCAGGCTCCTGGATGCACCGGTTCAGTAGCAGCATGCCCTCATGCAAAACCCGCAATTCTGCCTCACTCGCTGCCACCCTCGTCGGCGCCTTGCACATCGTCTTGTGCTTCTTCCACGCCGACTTCTGGCACTCGGCGGAGCAGAAGTAGCTGGTTTTGCACCGTGCGCAAGCTTTCGTTGTGGGGGTCTTACAGACGTCGCACTTGTGGGTCGGCTTCTTCAGCACGTCCTCCACCTCGACCAGCTCAGCCTTGTCGTACTTCATGTGCTTGATGAACGTGCAAGCGTTGTTATAGACGCCAAAGACCTCCTCGTCGACGTACTGTTTGGGGAGGTTTTGTCGGAGGAGGGTGGGGAAGGGGGTGGAGGAGATGTACTTGGGGGTGAGGCTGAGGACCTTGACTATCTCTCGGCACGCATTGAATTGGGTAGACTCGGCAAATTCGAGGGTTGTGTGGCCCTGGAAGTTTTTATCGGTAAGGGAAAGTGGGTTCCGATGGATCATTCGAAGAGCAAGAAACACGAGGGAGTCGCTGTATTGCTGGCTATTGCAAGCAACCTTTCGAAGAAGATTAGAATTGTAGTATTTGAGCACTTCACGCACCAACTCGTCATCATGCTCGTTGATGAACTTGTGGCAGTCTGCCCACGATCGTGATTTGATCCACCTAGCCATCTCATTATACCAATAAGACACTGGTGCGTACAAGCGGTCTATCCCCTTCCAACCCAACGAACGAACTTCCTCGGGAGTGAGGGAGAGCAAGCTGATGATCTCAGCACAGGCTCCACTCCTACTGGCAATGTCGATGGGAGTTTCGCCTTTATTGTCTCGTGTGGTGAGGGCCTCGAGATTAAACCAAATCGACTGCACGCCCACAAAGGCAAGAATATGTGTGTGTGTCTGAGCATTCTCTGCCATCCAATGATGTGGCAGTCGTCCATGCTCATCTCTCTCCTTGTACTTTCTTCTGAGCAAATCATCGTCGCTATCATGGGCAAGCATGGCTTTTCGCACCGCGGGCCAATCACGCTTCTTGAGCCACTCGTGGTGCTCATTGGTTGCCATATTGGGTCCGACGGATAGTAGTCAAAGGTGGCAATGATTGAGCCTGGGTGAAATATGAAAAATATAATTCTCTTCACACCTTCTATATGGCGTCCAGCCTCATAGCGTCCTTTCTTGGAGCACCGATCCGCTCACCAGCTCTCACAAACACACCTCCCCCGTTGCACCTCCTCTACCACAATCCCACGTTTGCTTCTACTTTAGAAAGTTTCCCCTCTCTCCTCTTGGAGGTATCCCTAAAAGTCTTTCCAAAGTTGACCTCGGGGGAAACAACATCAACCTCAACATCAATGTCAATAGCCGCATCCTCCATTTCTCCACGTCATGACCTCTCCACGTTCGTCCCAAATTCTCAGCTCACCCCAACTTCGTTCCCTTCCCTCCATTCTCTCCTGCAATCAGTCAAATCAGAAGTCGCCACCTGGCGTAACTTGCCCCTTTCCGCAATCTCGCAGTACACCACATCCATCCAAATAGCCCGATACCTCCCTCCAGCCCCGGGAACAGTGAACGAGGGCTATTTCCGTCACTGTGATTCAGGGAATTGTGGTTCTGAACAAAGTTCTAGTCTCGGCGAGAAGAACGGTCGAAAGTTCACAGCGATTGTGTATCTCACAACGTGCACCACTGGCGGCGAGCTTCGGGTGTTTTACCCTTCCCCCTCTTCCCCTGGTACCGAGCAGTGCTACGATGTTGCAGTGCAGGCTGGAAAAATGGTTGCGTTTGAGTCGGATAAGTTAGAGCACGAGGTGCGCCCCGTTGGTGAAGAACGCGTTGCCATAACCGTTTGGTTTTACCCGCCCCCTCCCCTCTCCCCACCTTCCCCTTCCCCTACCCCCTCAATTTCCTCCACTTCCCTGCCAACCATTTTCGTCACAATCCCTTGCTATGCGGACAAGGAGCTCGCCCCAACGATCGCCTCACTCCTCTCAAATCTCGTGCGTGTCCCCCCCTCTCACATTTTCTTTGGGGTCTGTTTACAGCTTGACACCACTACAACCACCCCTTCGGACTACCTCCATTCCCTCCCCCCCTCCCTCCCCCCTTCCAACGTACGGCTAATAACTCTCGACTTACAACACGCAACTGGGCCGTGCTACGCGCGGAGCCTCGCGAGAAGCCTTTGGCGGGGTGAGGACTATCACCTGGGAATCGACTGCCACATGCGGTTTAGATATGGCTGGGACGAGCTTTGCCTAGATTTGGTGGAGAAGTTGGAGAGTAGCACCAGTAAGAATGTCATTCTGACCACTTACCCTGCCGGGTACAAGCTCGACGACGACAACAATGACGACAACGTGGAGGCCAGGCAGCAGCAGGGAACGACTCTTTACCCAACGTCATTTGATCAATCTGGAATGCTTCGCCAGTCTGCCAGAACCATTCCATTCTCCAACATAACCAACTCCATTCCGACCCCCCTCTTCGCCGCTGGCTTCAACTTCTCGAGGTCGGATGCTCTGAATCTTCCGGGTGGCGATCTTCCTAATTTCACCCACTTCGTCTTCTTTGGAGAGGAGATTTTCTCGGCGTTGAGGCTCTACACGTCGGGTTGGGACTTTCACGCCCCGAAGCTGATGGTATGTTGGCACTTATGGGAGCGTGAGGGGCGAGAGGGAGGGGGGGACTGGAGGGGCAGGTCCGAGATTCCTGCGCCTCGGAGGAAAGCGATCGAGAAGAAAAACGTCGATAGAATAGCGAATATACTAAAGGGGGTGGAGGGGGGGGAGCTGCTGGGGAAGCAGAGGACAATTGAAGAGTTTGAGGAGTTTGTTGGAGTGAATTTCAAAACGATGAAAGTGAACCAGGAAAAGTGGGGCAGGGGGGGTGGGGGAGACGGTGAGGCTGCGAGGAAGGTAATGGCGTTGCTGGGGCTCAATTTTTAGATCTAGTGTAGATGAGAATAGTTTTAAAATATGTCTGATTTCCGTCTCTAACTTCAGTCCCTCCTTTGTCTGCACTCCTTCTACGGCGATGGCCTCTATACGCTGATCAGCTGGAAAACAAATAGGAATACAAAGGGCGTGTTGTATTTTGGTCCTCCTCCTTCAGCAATATTTTCAAAAGAAATTCGTTCTTGTCGATCAAAATCTTGCAAACCTCGTCCTGGTTGCCGTCAAGCGCCACACGGAAAATGCGCCTCACCTCCTTCGCGTGGAAGTCTGCCGCGTGGAGCACGACCTGGACAGAATTTAAAGCAACCCTTTTTAATTCGTCGCTCGTTGTGTGTTGTTGATGTAGGGCGTCGGAAAACTCGTTTTCGATCATTTCTTGCTCCACAGGTCCTGCCGTTAAAAGGAGCTTTTTGAATTTTGCGCGAGTGGCATGCAACGCATTTCGCGCGATTTCATCTTTTACAGACAACTGCTCAATTGCAAGAATTGTTGAATTTTCAAGTTCTGTCCTATGCCTAACAGCTGCGCCGAGCGCCGAGGGATGAGAATTTTAAATTAGTTTGATGCCCGGCGCGCTTCGCCTCAGCAAATTCATTTCACCTGCGCCGAGCGCCGAGGGATGAGAATTTTAAATTAGTTTGATGCCCGGCGCGCTTCGCCTCAGCAAATTCATTTCACCTGGGTCTGTGCATAAATTCCGCATTCGGACCGAGATGGTTCTGTTTCCCAACAATACTGCTAGGTAGCCAGGAGAATTTAAGCTCTCGATTCCACTGTTAACCAAGCTGATGAAAAAAGAAGGGGGGACCTTGAGCTTGGGAGAGTTGATCAGAATGTCTGTGCATTTGGGGCGATTATACTTTCGCGCGGTCTCGAGGGCCGCCTCGTGGTGCTTAATTTCTCCATCGTGGTTCATCAGCAATGTGATAACGTCTCTTTGACCAACCATGACCGCGAGCTGGAGCGACGAGACCTCCTTTGTAGTTCCATAGTCGGAGAAATTGAGAGTTACGTAATTGAACGACGATAACACGCATTTGTTCAAGAGTTCTTCCAGCTTGGCAAATTTGGAGACAGAGGGAGAGAGCATAGGAACCTCAGACTCGTGCCGTTCTACCTCTTTACCGCCAATCACTGTGCTTATAGGATCACCTTCAACCAGCTTTAACATGCACAACTCAAAGTCAAACCAACTATGGGAAATGCAAACTCCCAAATTTATTTTGGTCTCGGTGAGTAACGAGAAAAAGGCATCGTCCGCCATCAATGAGCTCAATGGCAAACCTGGAAAAAGTGAAAATTGAAGAAAATAATTTACAAAAAACAAAATACCTCAAATTCCTCAACGAACCCACCCTTTCTCAATTTCAATTTCAACTCACGCCCTCCTCTCCTCAATGGCAACACAAGTTTATACCGAGGACGACATCCAGTCAGCGATAATACCAATATTCGACCAGAACAAGAAACAGGATTTCCCCTACAGCGCTGAGTCCGAGCCGTTCCGCTTCATGACCAATTACTACTTTACTCATCGGCCGGCGCCCAGTACAAAGCTCACTTCAAAAGCGGTTTGCAAGGAAAAAGCTGACTTCTTCGGAGAAAATCGTCTTCCTTGCTCGAGCTGGGATCCAAAATTAGCTGACAAGGTTGGTTATTTATCCCTCGCTTTCTTCGCTCCGTCAACATAAACCTAATGCTAACTTTTACCTCCTCCACTCCTCCACTTTTGCGCAGGGCAAATGGATTCTGTGCGGTGACCTGTTGCACACGACCGGCAGCGGCGCGAACTTCGCCGTGATTAGCGTGAAGGAGCTTCACTTTGACCCTTACCCCGAGTCCCGGGGAATGTGGGTCAAATCGAAGCACGCCTACTACAAGCTTGGCCTGCCCTCCGATACAACGCTTCCGAATTCCAGCATTTCTCAAAGCAGTGTCGCCAAGAAATGTAGAGCAGTTTTCTCGCTTTTCTGTGACTGCGTGGACGCAATCGAAGTTCTTGGGGAGGAGCACGGAATCGACGGAGCCGCCCTAACTATAAATGGAATTAAGTCTGTTTTAACAAAAAAGGGGCTAGGTTCCATGCACGATCTCGACCTCGAGCTCATGAAACTTCACCCTGACCTACTTCTCCCTCACCTGAAGATCTACGGCATTAAATCAAGTTCAGCTTTCTACAAGGCCATTGCCAATATGTCGAAGGAAAAGCGTGAGCTCGAGAAGATGGCGAAAAAGGACGGCAAGGCGGTTGAAATCCATTTCGACTATTTGGAATCGGCCATGGCTAGCGAGAAGAGGAGAGGAGTGAACGAGCTGGGTGAGGTGGCTGGTGAGGAGAAGGCCGGGGTTGGTGAGGGGAAGGGGGGTGGGACGAAAGACAAGAGGGAGAAGCAGCAGGAGAAGCAGCAGCAGGAGAAGGTGAAAAAGGGGAAAAGGGAGAAAAGGGAGAAGAAACCAGCATCTGTGTTTGCGACAATCCCTTTACCTGCCCCGACTCCGTCGCCCTCCAAACCAAAATCCAACCCCAAATCCAAATCAACATCCCCCCCCAAACCATCCCCCTCCAAATCCAAATCATCCCCCTCCAAATCTCCAAAATCTAAAATTCTCCCCCCCACCCAGCTCTACAAAGTTGGAGACCTACTCGAAGCCAACTGGAAAGGGCGAGGAGACTTCTACGCCTGTCGGGTCGTCCAGTGGCAAGCAGGAAGCAACTCGAGACGAGGGTTGACTGATGTGATCTACCTCGAAGGTGAGAGAAAACGCACAAAATCATCATCAAAACAAAACAAAAACACTCAACTAAACCCACGTGCAGATGGAACAACTGAAAAATCCGTTTTGGAATGTAATCTTCGAGTCGGAGAAGGCTTCGTACTTGCCGATGAGGTTGCTTGCGATGATGAGCGGGCAAGGTGGAAAGGGCGAAAGGACGCAATTCTCGCTCGGGACAAATTTCTGAAGGAGAGGTGAGTGAGCGAAGCGAGCGTGTTATGTGGAAGACGGGGCATACGAGCCACTTCTTATCTAAACTAAACTAAACTAAACTAAACTAACCCACTCAATTTACTTCGCACCTTCTTCGCTCGGCGCAGGGAGCTCGAGATGTTGAAGAATCTGGTTGAAAACCTTTCGGATTATGACTCCGACAACATGGACGTGGAAGATAGTGGTGTTAGGAGGATCGTTCCAACGAATGATACTGGCAAACGGCTCCTTGTGAAGAAGTCCGACTCTAATATTGCTCGGAAAAGGAAGATACACGAGATAGACACGAGCAGCAGATTAGAGCCTCCTCTCCCGACGAAATTCGACAGAAAGACGATGGCTACGAACATCCAGGGGCTCACTGAGCTCGGCGTTCGCTTCCTCGTCAGCAAGCACGTCTCCGACACGCTACCCAATTACAAAACTATTCGCTCCATCATCATCGCGGTGGCGAAGAGGTGAGTTTTGGAATTTTGAATGTTATTGATTATTTTTGCTCACACCTCACCTCACCTCACCTCACCTCACCTCACAACCACAGCGACAACAAGGTGGCGAAACAGATCTGGGCCAAGAAAGGTTTGTTCTGCCACATGTACAAAAATTGGTTCGAGGCGTACATTCGGCAGATCAACAACAACACCTTTGACACGAATGTCGTCAAGCTTGCGAGTGGGCTCATGGAGCTCGTGGCGCACCTTCCATTCCAGAGCCAGAAGGTGAGCGAGCGCAGTATTGTGGCTCATGATAATCAACACCCACCCACTTCCACTTACCCACTCTCTCAATTCAATTCGCTCGTGCTTCGCAGCACTTGAACTACAGCCGTGATGAGTGCGGAGTCGATCTGAATTTATATGCAAGGGTGAGCGATCTCTCATGGCTACAGCCAAAGCCACCCACATTCACGCGCTACTAAACTAAACTTTAACTTAACTTAACTAACGCAATTCCACTCAATTCGCAGACTGCGAAGAATATTGCGGGTGAGAAGAAGATCGACTTGTTGCGCGTAATGGCAACCAAGGCGCTCACCCACTTGGGGAAAATCGCGGTGAGTTTCATTCCGTTTCCGCTCGCCTTTTGACAGAAAAGTACCAACTTCGTGTGAACTAACCTACTCAACCATTTTTTTGTTCGCTCTCTTCGCTCAACGCAGAAAATTCCCGCGGGAGGCAAACTCTCTCTCCCCCCACTTGACTTAAAGAAGGAAATCATCTTCGCCTCCCTCTCCAAGGACGCCCTCTCCAACATGACTCCCACAGCCTCCCCCGCCGGAACCCCCCAAGCCTCGCCGATCAGCAGGGCGTCGTCGGCCAAATCCAGCCCGACCGATAAGTTCAGCTTGGATGGTGAACCACAAGACGTACTCGGCATGACTATCAATCTGAAGAAAACCAACAATTCGTTGAAACCGGACTGGGCGATCAAGAAGGAGAAGCTGGCCACTCGGCGCGAGATTGAGACGAAGAAGAACTACGACGAAGGTGATAATCGTAGAATGGTGAGCCACAACCGTGAGCGAAGCGAACCTCAACGCAACACAGATCTAACACAATGCACAATGCAGAAGGCATCCACCATTGTGAAAGCCTCTGGAGTCCTCTCCGGGCTCCTTACGTCTTTGTCCAGTAACGAGGCGCCGTCCAGCAACAACAGCAGAAAACTACTCGACGCAAATGCCAAATCATCCGCGCTCCAAGAAGACTTCACCAAATCTACTTCTTCACACTCCAAGGAAGCCTCAAAACCAGATCCAACCGGCGGTGGTCTCGTTCTGAACGAATCGGCCATGAAGGCTCGAAAGGCGGCGGAGGGCAAAACCATTCCGCCGTCGATCAAGAAGAAAGGGCTCAGTTGGCTCGGTGCGACTGCCAAGAAGATCGGGCGGCCGGTGTCATCCATGCGTGAAGTTGGGGTGGGGGCGAGGATATGCGACTTTGAGAAAAGCGAAAGTCTTGACTGGATCGCGTCCTGCGACTCACTCGACGAGTTTTCACAGGAGGAGATCGAGGAAATCGAAACGGCCTCCAACTCCTGGCGAACGGCTCTCAATGACGTCGTTGACATCGACCTGATCATTGACTCGGGGGACGACGGCGAGGGCGAGGGCGAGAGTGCTGAGCCACCGAAAAAGAAAAGCAAGTCCAACTCCCCAAAAAAATCGAAAAAAGAGATTGAGCGAGGTGAGCAGAGCTGCGAAAATCAAACACACACCGCATTACATTAGCTCAAACACAATTCCAATCTTCATTTTGTGCGCAGAGGAGGCTCAGCTTGAAAAAAATCGGGAGGAGTTCAAGCAGCGAGACCAAGAAATGTCCATTGTTATGGGGTCGAAGGTCGTTGTTGACGAAATCGCAATGGATGTTTCTAGTGGAAACGAGAGTGACGAGGGGGGTGATGCAGCCACCGCATTCACCAACGCTGTCAACAGCTCGCCTCCCGAGCCAACGCCCTCTCTGGCGCCCGCACCACCACTGCAGCAGCAGCAGCAGCAGGTGAGCGAAGCGAGCGAGCGAGCCTTGATGAAGACGAGACTAACAATTCGCACCTTCTTCGCTCGGCGCAGCAGCAGCAGCGGCTCAGTGACAGCAGGACTTCGGTTGGCAGAGGTAGAGGTAGAGGAACTTCTAACGCTCCGGCGTGGCAGACGCACCGCCAGCAGGTACAGCAAACACCACCAATTGAATCAGAAGCAAGCGGTGCAAATGCGAAAACAGGAGCAGAAGCAGAAGCGGGAGCGGCAGCAGGAGCAGGAGCAGGAGCAGGAGCAGCCGGGGGAACCGGAGTTCCGTTCCTCCCCACTCTCACCCGTGGAGGCTTTGTCGAGGCAATGACTCTCCGATACAATACCATTCGCGCGCACGACTTCGCAACGTCGGACAACTTGAATGTTTTGTTGGTCAAGAACTCGGTCACAATCGATGACAGCAGTGAGACTTGGAAATGCACGATTTTCGAGGGAAGTAGTAACGCGGCAGTCGTCTGGGGATCATTGGATCCCCCCTTCTTCACCTCGGAGTGTGAGAGTTTTGAAGAGTACCGACAGCTGAAACTGAGTAAAAGTAACAACAGCAACAACAGCAACAACAACAACAACAGCAACAACAACAACATCAACATCATCAGCAACAACAACAACAACAACAACAACAACAACAACAACAACAACAACAACAACAACAACAACAACAACAACAACAGCAACAACAGCAGCAGCCACCCCCACCACAACAACCACAACAAATACAGCAGCATCAAAGGAAGAAGTCACCAGCAGCAGCAGAGCCAACAACCACAACAACATTCACAACATCAACCACAAACAGCAGCAGCAGCGAAACCAAGTGGCGATGTCCGCACAACCACTGGCAGAGGGCGAGGCGTGTGCAACCTACCTGCATGGATGACGGCGGGCTCGGACGACAACTACCAAAAACCCCAAACTCCTGCCGCTGCTTCTTCCTCTTCCCAATTCCAAGATGCATCCGTCCCCTCCTCTCCAGGTGGTTTCTCTTCCTCCTCGGGAGGAGCGAGCTCGCAAGATTCAGGAGACGACAGAAATGGTTACGACCTACTTGGTTGCTTGCTTAAATAAATGATCAGGAAAAAACAACAGAAAAACAGAGAAGAAGTTAGTCTGTGAAACTAAAAACAATAATGTACCATAAATTAGCCGCAGAGAATCTGAACGTTTCCGAATTAACCGTGGCTTTCAAAAATTGCTCCATTCGTTTGGCTCGCCTTTGGCTCGCTCGTGATTCACTGAAAATGCGCCTCGCTTCGCTCGGTGCAGCCCTCTTTGTACGAGACGTGCTTGACCTACATCCCGGACATTGTCGATCGTGACGGATCCGATTGATTTTGATGTTGAAAGCTTGGCGGGTGCACTTCTTCTTCAGAAGTCCCGCGATCTTCCCCCCTGGCTCCAAAGTAGTGCCAGTAGTGAATCCCCCCGCCGAACTTCTCCAAACCGAAAACCAAAATTGCAGGGGCGGTTGCGGGAGCTGGCGATCAGAGTTTTGGTCTTGCTCTACTCATAGCGCTGCCTGGGGCAGTAGTATATATATGCATGAAGAAGCGGAAGGGGGTGAATATCTAAAAATACTTTTTTTTTTATTTTGGCCAAAATCTTTATGAAGTGGTTTAAAGTTAGTAGTTGTTAGTGTGGCTCCTTCGTTTCGCTTCCCTCACTCACCTGGTCCTCTTAATCTTCTCCGCCAAGAACCTCCCACTCTGATCCAGAACCCCCGCCATCTCGAGCATCTGCAGCCCTTCCAGAATCCTATTCCTAACCTCCACCTCCTCCCTCTCCCTCTCCCCACCCCCACCCCCACCCCCACCCATAATACTCGTGTACGCATTAAGGCACTCAACGAGCTTATTCCCCAACGCCCCTCGGCCCTGGTTCTTATGGTGATTACGGGTATGATCTCCCCCCAACCCTGCGCACTTTCCGCACAGCGCGAAGATCCAGTCGAGCACGACCCCCCTCCTAAGCCTCTCCCCCGCGCTCGGGATTATTTCGATCAGGCTCTCGAGGACGATCATCGCTAGGCGCATCGCTCTTGCGCGGGCAGTTTCTGTTTCTATTGATTCTCCTAATTCCGTTTCTAGTTCTGTATTATTTGGAGCTGTTTCCTCGACAATTTTGTCCACTGTTAGGACAATTTTTTGGTTTGCCTGCGCCTGCGCCTGCGCCTGCCCTCGCCCCTCCCTCCCCTCATCCCCTCCTTCCCCCTCACCCCTAATCCTCTCGCACGCCCTCTCCCCCTCCTTCTCCTCCTCTTCCTCCCAGCACATCGGCAGCATGCCAACCATGGTCCTGACACTCTCCCACCTAACCTCCTCGTCCTCCCCCTCCTGCGCAAGTGCAACAAGGCTCGGAATTACGTACGTTCGTGTCTCTACGGCGGAAACTAAGTGACGAACAGTTGACAGGAGGGAGAGAACGAAGAGCTTCACAGAGACTGTGGCCGCGAGTGTGGCCGCGACGGTGTTGGTCTTTGTTTTGGCGTTTGAGTTGGCGTTTGAGTTGGCGTTTGAGTTGGCGTTTGCCGCTGCGTTTGCCGCTGCGACGGCAACAGCAACCAGAGCGCCCCCTCCTCCTCCTCCTCCTTCTCCTCCTCCTCCACCTCCTCCTCCTCCGCACTTTATTTTCCTCTCCCCCCCTCCTCCAGCCAGCTCCCTAACGCACCCCAGCATCGCTCTCCTCGTCTCCCCCTCCGCCCCCCCTCCGCACAGTTTGCTGAGAGCCCCGATCGAGTCCTCCCACTCGAGAGGGAGTCCGCCCGTTCCGCTCGAAACGATCAACGAACGAACGACGAGGAGGAAGGAGGATGGGGAGAGGTGGGGGAGGATTGAGGAGGTTGCGAGAGTTAGGCTTGCTAGTCGAGAAGTTGGGGAAAGGCCGTTTCTAGTTATTGCGATTGCGATTGCGATTGTTATTGCGATTGGAATTGCAACAACCCTTCCCCTTCCGGCCTTCCCCCTTCCCCCCTTCCCCTTAATGAGTTCGACAACTTCCTCCGCCCGGGCCACGCTAACTCCGTTAACCTCAACGATCCGATCCCCACGCTTCACTCCCGCTAGGCTCGCAGGACTCCCCTCCGCAACGCTTGTGACAATAACGCTCTGGGAATTATTCGTGTTTTTGAGGACCATTCCCAGTCCCTCCCCGTACACTTTTCCCCCGTTTACTTCTCCTCCTTCTTCTAGCCCCAGCTCCAGCTCCAGCTCAACCCTCTCCGTCCCCGTCGCCGGCTCCATCCAAAGCGGCAGCGCAACCTCCTCGGCAAAGGTAGGACCGAGCTCGGAGCAGATTTCGAACACCAAACCACTGACATTGACATTTTCAAGTTCAAGTTCCCGAGCGGAGGCTCCTACGGAGGCCAAGGCCAAGGCGGGAATGAGGCGGGAGGCGAAGAATGTTAGGGCGGTCCAGGAGGAGGAGGAGGAGGAGGAGGAGGAGGAGGAGGAGGAGTTGGAGTTCTGCCCCTCCTTTCCCTTCTCCCCCCCCCCCCCCTCTCTCCCTTTTACTTTTCCTTTTCCGTAGTGCTTAATAAGCTCCTCTCTGAGCTGCTCACTCGTCCGTCCCCCATTCCGTCCCCCATTCCGTCCCCCATTTCCATTTCCATTTCCATTTAGAGCATCGCCGAAGAACACCTCGCTCAAATATTCCATGTTCTCCTCCAGCAGCTTCACAACATCGTTCCCTCCTTCCCCCCCGTCCCTCAGCTCCGTAACCAGCTTCGTAACCAGCGGGCCCATAAGTCCAGCCCCCCAAAACTCCTCGGAGTCGTACGCCCCTCCCCCGGAGGAAAAGAGCCGCCCGATCCGGGAGAATGTTTCCGACTTCAAGTGACAGGAGGACAAGGAACGAAGGAAGAAGTTTATGAGGAGCGAACGACCTTCCACAAAGCCCGCAAAGCCCTCCTCCTCCTCCTCCTCCTCCTCCTTTGCCTTCTCGACAGCATCTAAAAAGATCCCCACCCCCACCCCCCCCTCCTTCCCCCCACCGCAACCTCCAACCTCCTCGGCCCCCCCCTGGGCCTTTTCGACGCACTCCTCCAGAACCCTCCACCCGAACCAGGGCCTCAGGGACGGAAGGCCAGCAACCTCGCAGGAGAGGAGGCGGAGTTCGGGAAGGGAGTGAAGGGAGAGGGAGAGGAGGAGGGGGGGGAGGATTTCGACTAAGGGGAAGGGGAAGGGGAAGGGGAAGGGGAGAGGGAGGAGCTGCTGCCCCTGCTGGTGCTTTTGGTGGTTCTGCTGGTGGTGCTGCTGCTGCTGGTGGTGCTGCTGCTGCTGCTGCTGCTGCTGGTGCTGGTGCTGGTGCTGCTGCTGCTGCTGCTGCTGCTGCTGTTGCTGCTGCTGCTGCTGCTGCTGTTGCTGCTGCTGCTGCTGGTCGATGCAAATCTGTCCGACCCTCCTCGCGATGTCAAGCCTCTGGACCGGAGAGGGCTTCTTCAGAATAAGGAGCAGGCCCTGAACGAGGCGGACCCTCGTTTCGTCCAACGACAAAGTTGACAGTGAATCGGACTTGGACTTGGACTTGGACTTGGACTTGGACAGTGAAGCGGAATCAGTGCCGCCATTGTCACTGTTGTCGTCTCCTGAGCCTTGTTCTATTTCTATTTCTATTTCTTGTCCGTCTCCACTTGTTCCTACACTTGTTCCACAATTCTCCCTCCCCGTCGCTCCGCAGACGACGATAACCGCCTGAGCGAGCAGCGGGTGAACGAGCGGGATACGGCTGGCGGGGGGAAGAAGGCGGGAAATCTCGGGGAGGAGGGAGGAGAGGAGGGAGAGGAGGGGGGGGACGGAGGGGGGGAGAAACAGCCCAAGGGGGGGTGATGGTGGTGGTGATGATGATGATGATGATGATGATGATGATGATGATGATGATGATGATGATGATGATGATGATGATGATGATGATGATGAGTTTGAAGGGGGTGGGAGGGGGAGTATGCCATCGCAATCGCAATCGCAATCGCCATCACCTTTGCCTTCGTTTGCGTGTGTCGCTTTCGCTTTCGCTCCCCCCGCCGAGGCCGAGACGTTTTCAGTTTCGTTCCCTCCATTCGCATTCGCCTTCTCCACAACCTTCTCCACAATCGCCTGAGCCTGAGTCTTCTTCAGCTCCAGTTTTGCCTCCTCCAGCTCCAGCTTCACCCTCTCGAGTTCCTTCCCCTGCCTCTCAACCGTTTCCCTAAGTCCCTCCTCCTCCTCTTTCTTCGTCGTCGCCTCCTCTACCGCCTCCCTCACTTCTCTCGCCCCCTGTGCCTGTGCCTGTGCCTTCTCGACCTGTAGAGCGACCTGTAGAGCGACCTTGTCCTCGTTGAGGCAACGAAGGTCGTAGGATAGGGTGGCGATTTGAGCGTCGCGAGACTGAAGGACTTGACGGATGGAGGATGGGGGGGTGAAGCCGTGCGACGATGGCGATGGCGACGAGATGATTTTGCCAACAGCGACACCATTGTCGTCTTCATCATCACCATCACAACCACCACCATCCTCACACACCCCCCCACCCCTCTCGTCAAACTCCTCAAAAAAATCCCTCAAAACCACGTACCCCGGCTCGCTCTCCAACCCCTCCTCCCCTAGCTCCTGGAGCAGCTCCAAGCCGCTCAGGTGCAGCTCCCTGCCTAGGATGGTCTCGACGGATAGGGACAAGGCATCAGACCAGGTTACAGGGGCGAATACTCCGCTTGATGGGTCGAGTTTTGAATAGGATTTCATCATTCAGGCTGCCAGTATGGAGCATGAATCTGAAATATTAACACAAAATCACTTGAAATCACAAGAAATCAAAATCAAAATGCAAAAGTGCAAAATGTGATTTTTTTTGCAAGATCTTTACCATAAAACCCAACATGTCATCGTTTTCCTCCTCCTCCCCCTCAGCCTCAAGCCCAACCGCCCCCCCCTCAGCCCCCACCGATGTGAACTCCCCCACAGGCCCCTCCCCCTCCCCAAAGTTCACCTCCTGGAAGGAAGCCTTCGAGTCCTGCCAGGCCGCGGTCGCCCAGGCAACCGCCGTCCTCTCCTGTACCGTCGCCGAGCCTCAGGTAAACGGAGGGATGATGAACAAGCACGTTAACTACCTTGTGAGAACCGAGCCGTATACGTACTTGGTCAGGCGCAGGTACAGTGATTTTGTTTGGTTGAGGGAGACCCTAGTGAGCAGGTATGTTGGGCTGCTCGTTCCGAGCTTGCCGCCGAAGACGTTTACCCAGGCGAAGAGTAACGACGGGTCGAACCACGTTAAGCAGAGGATGAGGATGTTGGGGTTGTTTTTGGAGAAGTTAGTAGAGGTGAGAGTTTCTTTTGGGTGAGAATATCATAATGAATATCAAAATTAGAACTAACCAAAAACCAAACCATAAACAGATCCCGTATCTTCGGGGGGACGACAGCGTGCTAGCCTTTCTGAGCGTGCAGACTGAGAAGGACTGGGAGCAGGCCCAGCAGGTTACTGCGCAGCCGAACCTGTGGAACAGCGCCAGCCAGGGGAGCATCAAGTGGAGGGAAGCGCTCCGCAGCGCCGAAATTCCCCACAACGGTCTTCGCATCCTGATGGACTTCATCACCCAGCTCGACTACATGGAGGGACACTTGAAGAAGATGGTCAACGACGCGAACAAGTTTGCGGCGACCGCCCAGGCGAAGAAGAACGACCTGGTCGCCTTCAACTCCAACTTCGCCGAGTGGGCGAAGACCGAGACGGAATTCGGGAACGGCGCGAAATTCGAATACCCCAACAAGGACTCCGAACAGATGGGGAAGCTCATGCGCGGCTCGACGGACGCGCTGAACGGCTGGGCGAGCGTGTCGGGGGTTGAGCCGACGATTATTGACAACGTCATCTGTGCGTTCCTCGCGTTTCAGCTGCAGCAGGTGGAGTCGTTCAAGGCCCTATCAGGGATAAAGACGCTGCGCTGAGGGAATTGCAGAAGAATGAGAAGGTTTTGGCAACCAAGAAGGAGGAGAGGGACAAGAAGGGGGGGCAAAGTGCCAACAAGAGCATGGTGAGTGGATAGTATAGGACAGTGGGGGAGGGGGAGACAAAAACTAACTCTCGACACGCCGCACAGTTTGGATTCGGGGGCAAGACGGAGACGCTGGACGACGCAATTGAACGGGAGGAGGAGGAGGTGACCAACAAGCGGCGTAACGTAGAGGCGATGGCGAGGGCGATGTTCTTCAGCGAGATTGACAGGTTCAACGAGGAGAGAAGGCTGGTCATGACTACGGCGTTTGCGCAACTGAACGCGAGTGAGCTCATGGTGGCGAAGAAGAGCCAAGCTAACTTTGAAATGTTCTTCACGAATATGGGATTGGACGCAGGAGAGGAGAGTCAAAAGGCGAAGGACGTGCTGGCCTTGGCAGAGGCGGTAGACAACATGAGTCCACTCGATAATGTGTGAAAAGTTTGGACGGGAATTTTGGGAAAACAATATCTATAGGTTTAATAAGCCGCGGAGTTTCAAGAAATCTAACACCACACTTGTGGGTCCGTCTCCAGCTCCAGGCTCCTGAATGCACCGGTTCAGTAGCAGCATGCCCTCATGCAAAACCCGCAATTCTGCCTCACTCGATGGTGGGCTCGTCGGCGCCTTGCAAACCTTCTTGTGCTTCTTCCACGCCGACTTCTGGCACTCGGCGCTGCAGAAGTAGCTGGTTTTGCACCGTGCGCAAGATTTCGTTGTGGCGGTCTTACAGACGTCGCACTTGTGGGTCGGCTTCTTCAGCATGTCCTCCACCTCGACCAGCTCAGCCTTGTCGTACTTCATGTGCTTGATGAACGTGCAAGCGGTGTTGTAGACGCCGAAGACCTCCTCGTCAACGAACTGGTTGGGGAGGTGTTGTCGGAGGAGGGTGGGGAAGGGGGTGGAGGTTATGTTCTTGGGGGTGAGGCGGAGGACGTTTCGGATCTCTTTGCACGCATTGAATTGGGGGTGCTCGGCAAGGAAACGCGGGGTTTCTTCCTTAAAATTGGTTCCAGTAAGGGAAAGTGGGTGCCGATGGATCATTCGAAGAGCAAGAAACACGAGGGAGTCGCTGTATATCTTGCTCTCGCAAGCAACACGTAGAAGAAGTTCAGAATTGTTGTATTTGAGCACTTCACGCACCAACTCGTCATCGTGCTCATTGATCCACTTGTGGCAGTCTCCATACGATCGTGATTGGATCCACCCAGCCATCTCACTCCTCCAATGACCCAATGGTGCGTACAAACGGGCCATCCCCTTCCAACCCAACGAACGAGCTTCCTCGGGAGTTTGGGAGAGCAAGCCATGATCTCAGCACAGGCTCCACTCCTACGGGCAATGTCGAGGGGAGTTTCGCCTTTATTGTCTCGTGTGATGAGGGCCTCTTCATTGTACCAAATCGACTGCACGCCCACTAAGGCAAGAGCATGTGTGTGTGTCTGAGCTTTCGCTGCCATCCAATGATGTGGCAGTCGTCCATGCTCATCTCTCTCCTTGTAACTTTCTCAAGAGCAAATCTAAGTTACTATCTGGGTCATACATGACTCCATACACAGCGGGCCAATCACGCTTCTTTAGCCACTCGTGGTGCTCATTGGTTGCCATAGTGATATGCTCGTGAAAATATCTCAAACGAGCAGGGGGAGAGGGGAGAGGGGGTGCAAAGTAAATATTGCTTTTGCGCGGGCACGAAACATAAAAATAGACGCAAAGAGGTGGAGAGACCCTGTTTTTGACTTTTCCTTCCTCCTCTCCCAGCCAACCCATATTAACAAAGCTATCAAAGACGTGATATCGTTCCTTTTGTCGATCGAGAAATCAAATTCTCCCACCATCTCCCATCTCATTGAGATGAACCAATCGCAATCCCTCTCCCCCCTCTCCTTCCCCTGCTCGTCTATTGCAGCCATAGCGGGCCTCCATCCTTTCAACTCGAAGAACATCCCACACATCTTCTTCACGTATGTATACCAACACGACCCCAAACTAAAAAATTCCGATGCTACCCACCTGAACATATCTCTCGTCTCTGAGCAGGAGAACATCTCGAACATCCTCTCCACTACCCCCGCCCTGCAGGCTAAATTTGCCCAGATCTCCATCTCCAAGTCCTCTTCCTTGTCCGAAGCCTCCTCCGCCAAACAGAGTTTCACATCCCAAATCGATCAAAATCAATCACTTCTACATGCCGCCACCACCACCCTCAACTCTGCCAAGTCTGCCCTCCTTCTCTCCCCCCCACCCTCCAAAATCCCCGGTCTAAAAGCTGCCCTCCTCTCCTCCCAGCAAGCCCTCGCAAACCTGGAAAGCAAGTTCGGCAATCTTCTCTCCTCCTCAGATGTCGCAACCCTCAAATCTTCAGTTCGGCAGCAGGTCGATTGCAACTTCGGCAATGACCACGAGGACGAGGGTCTCGACGAGTACGAGCGAGTCACGGGGAGCGTGGTAGGAGAGCGGAACACTGACCTGCTCGCTTGGAACTTTATGGAGGACGATGAGAAGGAGAAGAATTGGGAGGTGGTCAAGGCGTGCGAGAGAGGGAGGGGGAGGGGGGAGACCAAAATTCTATTCAGTTGTCTAGGGATTGTTGATGGGGTTGCCATAGAAAAAGGGGAGAAAGTTGTTGTTGAAGCAAAGCACCGCATGAACGGCCGCTACTTTGGTCCCAATCCAGCTCCTCCTCCTTTCTACGACCTCATCCAGCTCGTGGCGTACATGCTGATGCTAAGCGTCCCTTCCGGCGATCTTCTCCAGTGTCTGCGATTGGACGCCCCCGTCCCGCCCCAGACGAAAATGACAACCGAGCAGCGCCAACGAGCAGAGGCCAACCGCCTCAAAGCCCACGAAATACGTTGCAGCAAGCAGGGAACCCCCGCCCCCAAACCCAAACCCAAACCCGCCCCAAAACCCAACTTCAACCCCAGCCCCAGCTCCAGCCCCAAACTCGAAATAAACATCACTCGAATCACTCTAGATTCCCCCTCAACCAACCACGGCCAAAATTTCGTCAACTTCATCGTCCCCAAGCTCTACATGTTCGCCCGTGCGGTTCACACGGTGAGGGCGAGCGAGAGTCTGAGGCATCGGCTGATGCTCATGCTGGCGACCGGCGACGTTGCCAATCTTCGAACCTTCTTCATGGAGACTTTGGGGCTGAATTACGTGGAGTACATTGAAGATTTTGGAGGTGGGGGGTTGGAAGTTGCCCCAGTAGCAACCAGTAGTAATAATAGTCCCAGTGGAAACACCAGATCGAAGACAAAAAATCAAATAATTGAAAAGAGGAGGCGGAACCAACAATCGACAATGACCGAAGACCGGCAGAGAGAGCTCACCAACCAAATCATTTCGGTTTGCGAGAATAATAAAAACTCTTTCGCATTCAGTTTCAGTTTCCCGCCGGCTCTCACCTCAACTGAGCGCAGATTTATTCACTCAAAGTGCGAAGAGATGAACATTCGTTCAGCGAGTCACGGACTGGGGGTTACAAGGTGTATCAAGATAAGCAACAACAACAACAACAACAACAACAACAACAACAACAACAACAACAACAACAACAACAACAACAACAAAGCGCTGACCCCTCTCAGCTCGCAGAACTCGGTGAACTCTCCGGCGAGCAACACTCGCAGCAAGAAGAAAGCTAGAGGCGGAGGCGGAGGCGATCTGATGAGCTCGGAGCTCAATTTTCAAGATTTGTAAGCAAAAATGTCAAAAAATCTAGTTCCAATATATCATTTCATAGTTCAAATATATTCTTTGCGCTGCAAATAGAAGGTTGCTTCGCCCCAGGTGCAGCCGTACTCTCCCCGCTCAATTTCTTCTATTCCTGTTCGCCTAGAGACGCTGTTTTTTCGCAAGCAATTGCTGACGAACAAAAAATAAGTCCCTATCGGACAAGCGTCCGACTCCGCCAGGCACTGCAAGGCTGCCATCAGGTCGTTGTCGAAAAGGGTGCTGTGGCAAATGATAAGCGAGTTGGGCGGTATATTTCTGGAGCCGACAGATCCCTCGTTGAGCTGGAAGATTTTTGTAAAATCTCCAAACAAAAATTCAAACTTGGTTTCTTCTTGTGCTGTTCCCACCAACTTGTTGGCGTCGTTCCACAGCTTCAAATTCTCTAGCGCCTTGTGGTGCAGGCCAGGAACAATTTCAACCCCCACGCAGGATTGAAATTTGTGGGCCATGTTTGCCGCGAACAAAACGCGCCCTCCCCCCGATCCTATGTCGAAGCAGGTGGTTGGGGAGAAGTTGTGGAGGTGAAGGATCCGAAAAATGTTGTTGCAGATGGAAACGGGGAGGATCTCTCCGTATCCGTATATTTTTTTGTCCTTCAACTCCTCGTGCTGGTCCCGACTTGCGTGCGACTCGTTCTGGTAGATGTTTTTGCTCGGTTCGCCAAATATGGCGGAGTGACGTTTGGCCAGAGTTCTTGATTTTTCGGCCATCTCATCTTCGGTGGCAAACTTGCTCGTCAAGTTCAAGGCGGGGAACGCCTCGGCCCAAGTTGCTTCGTGGGAGATTGCGGCCGCAGTGGCTATGGCTATGGGTATAGGGGGTGGGGGTGAAATGGAGGCAGTGCACGAAGTGACCAATGAAAACAGCGTCTCTGGGGTAAATTCGTTCACGTTGCTGAGTAACAGCTTCGTCCAAATGGAGAAGAGGGCAGAATACTTCGCAGGAACGCGCGGCTCCCAGTCGTGAGCTGCGCCGAGCGAAGTGAGGCGCAACGAATTGGGTGGGTTAGCTTCGTGGATGTAGCCAATATTATAACCATTTCGCGCACTTAATCGCGAGTGTGCTCCGTTTTCCAAAAGGCTCGCTCGCTTCGCTCGATCACCTGAAATGTAATCGTCAGTCTGCCAGGGCTTCCCCCCCACGTAATGGAGAATTTTCGCGTTAGCCAATTTCGAATCCCATAAGGTTGGGTTCAAATTGTAGCATCTCTTCTGCAAATTGAATTCTATGTCGATGGGCTTCCATTTATTCTGCGCCGAGCGAAGCGAGATTAGCGCGCATTTTAGTTAGTTTAGAGGGGATGTAGCCGTGTCCGCAGTCATTGGCTCGCTCGCTTCGGTGCCTCACCTTATACACATCGTTCAGCAATTTCTCCTCCGTGTCGTTGAACTGAGGATCGGACAGTATCTCCGCGCAACATTTGTACAAAGCCGGAAACGTGCTGGGCTTCGTGCAGACCATTAACCCTGCATTGAAGTTCCCCATGCTGTTGGAATTCGATACGTCCGCAAAAGCTCGCTTCTTGTTGCGGAAATTCGCCACAGCGTAGCACTCAAATTCTGTTGTGTCATCTTTTAAGTCGATAAGATTCATCAGCGAATCTATATTCTGGGCAACGATCATGTCGCAGTCGAGATAGACAAATGGTTCGTTGAGCTTGTAGAGCTGCCTTCGAGGAGAATCGAGGAAGTTCTCCACCGGTGTGCTGCCCTCGAAGAATTCATCAATATTCAAGGGAAGGACCTCTATTGTGTCTAGCACGTCATGGGTGGTGCCCAAAACTAATAGTTGAGATTCAAGCGATGGAGCAGTGACATAAATGCGAAGCTTATAGATGGTCTTGACAATCTTCAGAGACTTCGCTAGCACGATTGCCCCAATGCAGTACTGAGGGGTGGTAACGATGGTCGTGAAGGAGTTGCATGAGTTAACCATGATGTTGGGTCTTAAAATGACATGATGGGAATCCCGGGGGTGGGCAAATTGTTTGGAAATCTTTTTGCACCAATAGAACGTCTTTCTCGCATAAACACGCTTCATTCACCACCACCACCAACAGCTTAATATATACATATATACCATGCTAACATGTCTCGGCCGGCCGGGACTTGGGCGATTGCTTCACTCGCACATAAGCCTCTTCTCCTCTCTTGAATCTATCCCCTCCACCCCAACGCTTACCCCAACGCCTACCCCAACCCCTACCCCAACCTCTACCACCCCCCCAAATAACCCTTTCTCCGACCTCTCCTTACACACCATCCACAAGCTTCGTTTTCAAACAACCTCCTATGCAAAATTTGCTCTAGCTCCTCATATCCATCCTGCTGAGTTCAAAGTCAAAATGGCTGTCTCAGTGCCCCTCCTAGATCTCGACCCCTATGCGTTTGAAAACATGAAGAAGATTTGCGGATCGAGGTACCGAGCAAACAAGAACGAGCTAATCTTCACAACCGAAAAGTTCGAGTCCCGAACAGACAACAAGCATCACTTGATAAGCATGCTGAACGACGTGGTAATGGCTAGTAGAACGGGAAGTTGTTCATAGTGTGTGCAACACTTGATGAGCATGCTGAATGATGTGGTATAATGGCTAGTAGAACGGGAAGTTTTTTCAAACAATATTGTGCTTCGAAGTTTTTTTATACGTTCTTTTGAGAATAAGGGCTTGCGGTTGTGAAATGAGTTGTCTGTGCGGCCGAGAGTTTTATTATCTAAATCTAAATCTGGCCCCTCGTGTTGCTGCTGCTGTTGACGCCTCCGGAGCTTGGCCATGGATATTATTCGTTCCGCGGCAAAGCAATTCGCCGTGTGTGTGTTGCGGACTTGAATTTCGTTTTGCTTTGGCTTTGGCGGTCTTGGTGGACTCGGGAGCGCAGTCACCGAAGCCCACAAATCCAGCTCCCGCCTCTTTTTCTGCAGCTCGATCGGAATCGGAATTGGAACTGTTTTGCTCTTCGCGACCACCAAAACTTTCTTACTCGGTGGCAGCCGGGGTGGAGAATTGTCGACTTGGGGGTACGGGAGGTCGTCTTCAATAATTGAAGTGGTGCTGGTGTTGGCAAGGCGCGGGGGGGATTCTTCGACAAAACTTTCGAAATCCTCCGAGTACGCGACACTGAAATCATTCGATTGCCTGACTACTTCATCGTCGTTGAAATTTTCGTTGATTCTTTTTGCCGCAAGAATTGCGTTGCTCGTGAGTTTTTGCAATAGCGAGCGAGTGATGTAGTCGTCTTGCGCCATTTCACTGTCATTGTCTATTTGGGTTTGCTCTTCCTCTTCCTCTTCCTCTTCCTCTTCATCAACAACAGCAGCAGCAGCAGTCCCAAACTCGATGCGGCTAATATTAGAACGAACCGCGCTCGTCAAGTCTGATATTCTAGCCATGGCCTGCTGCGTGCTCAAACCATCATTGTCGTGGTCTGCAATTGTTTGGTCGTTTGATGTGGGCTCGAAATCAACATCTGCCTCATCAAAAGCTTGTTTGCAGAAGTAATCCGATGACCCACGCCACTCAGTATGGTAACCGTAGACCGGCCTATCGAGTACCCCCCCTATAACCCGTCCGTGGGCCTCCAAAGCTGCATGAAAGTGATCATCCGAAAGTGATACAGCGGCAGAAAGGACTCTTGATAGGGCTTCACTGTGTGAATTGATATTTTTTTCGTTGGAGTTGTGGATGTCGTCCAACCGATGCCTTAATGAGGTTAGAAACATGCAACTTATTTAGTATCAAGTGTTTTGTTGTGGATGTCGTCCAACCGATGCCTTAATTGAGGTAAGAAACATGCACTTATTTAAGTCAATGTCATTTGAAAATAGAAAACTTCAAGAAAACTTAGAAAACTGGATTGTGCCCATTTAACCTTCACACTATGTCAATCGAAAAAGCATCATGGTTTTTAACTTCTCCTATATCAGCAGCACTCCCCTGTCAAGTAAAAACAGACAATTCTAATCGTAGCATAACCAAAAGAAGTGTACGCTTTTTTTTCTTGGACTGTATCTTCGGAAAATTCGTTCCGCCTACCGCTTCTGCTGCCATATCAGGGCTCGACCAGGTATTCAAAGGGATCCTTAAATTCTATAGTCAGCCGCTCCTCTCGAATCTTTCGGTGGAGGTCTTCATAAGAAAATTTAACCAGAAGGATGACTTTCTCAAGTTGTGCAACAGAGGCGGAGGAATGAGCGCAAACACGAAGTCGCTGCTTGTCAATAGACTTTGGCGTCCTTTGAAGTTAGCTTCTGACGGTTTAGAGGCATGGAGAAGGGAAATGAGGAAAATGGAAATGAGAAACTAGTGATCATAAAAAAATTTAATCCCAATCATCTTTATCATCGTCAACGGCGCTCGAATTGTCATTTTTCAAAGATATGACGCGTTCGACCATTGTGTTTGATGTATTGAAAGTAGCTAAAGTTGCAGCAGCAAGAGTCTCGTCGTTGACTTTGACTTTTTCCTTGTTTTCGTTTTGCTCGTTTTCGTTTTCACTAGCAGAGCCGAGCCGAGCGAAAAAGGTGTGAAGCGAATTGAGTGAGTTTAGTTAGTAGGTGGATGTAGAGGTCTGCAGCAGTTTCGCGAGATCCATCGAACGAGACGGTCCAAATGGGGGCATGTGGAGGTGGATGCGAAACTCAAAAATACGCAAATGTAGGCGAATCACTGTATCGGCCGTAACTCCAACGTATGGAGGTTTTAGACGCTCAAATTTGGATACGGTGCGGGTTTGACCAGGCGCATCATTTTGTGCAAGGGGCTGTTCAGGGACGGTCCGAAACACGCCATTTACAGGTCAAAACCAAAAAAAACGCAAATCACTCACTGAATCGCCCCCCAACTCCAACGCACAATGCCTTTAGACGCTCACAGAATTCCAACCATAACTCCGACTTTCGCTAGCTCACCTACTATCATCTCGATACGACTCA
>BRYC01001253.1:0-12945 GCA_030267985.1 Parmales sp. scaly parma
GCTGCTGTCCACCGAAGTAGCCACTGTTGTTGTTATTGATATTGGGACGGGGGTTGAAATTGTCACTGTTGTTATTACTTTGTTGCTGATGCTGCCACTGCTGTTGTTGTTGCTGCTGCTGCTGCCACTGCGGCTGTTGTTGTTGGTATTGTTGCTGTTGTTGGTATTTTTGCTGGTGTTGGTTTTGCCGATATTGCTGTTGCTGATGCTGCTGCTGCTGCTGCTGCTGCTGCGGCTGGTAGTGTTGCTGCTGAAATTGCTGTTGCTGATATTGCGGTTGCTGAAATTGCTGCTGTTGAATTTGTGGCTGCTGCCACTGTCCCCCATTATTCCCCACCCTCTCCAAATCTTGCGCTCCCGGTCCCGGTCCTTGTCCTTGTCCTTGTCCCGGTCCCCTGCCGAAACCCTCGACTCCTCCTCCCCCCCCGGTACACTTTTCCAATTGGATTTCGACCTTGGCGGTGACCTCGTTCAGGCTGATGTCGATAACAGTGCACCAGTGAGTCTCGCCAACCCTCATTGATTCTTCCATGGGGATACCCATGTGTCGGGGGCGCATCTTAGTCATGTAACAGAAGCCTTCCTGGTCGTGGTCAGGGAACGACAGGACGGCACCGTTTTCTTGGATTTCCTTCACCGTGCAGTGGTATTCACAGTACCACTGAGGGGTGACTGTCTTGGGTTGTTGGTTGCTGAAATTGTTGTTGTTGGAAGGGTGGGGGTAGTTGTTATTGTTGCCTGTGTTGTAGCTGGGGGGGTGGTTGGGGTAGCTGCTGTACCTGTTGTTGGACGTGTTGTGATGATAGTTGTGGATTGGTTGTGGATTGGAGGGTTGGTGAAAATGGTTGAGGGGATAATTGTTGTTGTTGTTGTTGTTGTTGTTGTTGTTGTTGTTGTTGTTGTGATTGACTGCTTGTGGAATGGCAAGTTGGCTGCTTGAGCCGTAGTTGGGAGGGGGGTGGAGATAGCTGCTGTCACTGCTGCTGTTGCTGTTATTGTTTGGGTTGTCCTGTGGCTCTCCATATCTACCACGCTTGGTGGTCGGCTGCTGTCCGTCGTGGCCATCGTTGCGATAGCTCGCGTTGTAGAAGTTGATGCTGGACTGATTCCTACGACCGGCCCTCAAGTTGTTGTCATCAGAGTGACCAAAATGATTGTGATTCATGAAGTATTGTCGAGAATGGAGGAGGGTGATGGGGCGTTGTGTGGAGAAGGATGTTTGATTGTTATCGAATTCAATTCGTGTTCTGGGCACGTGCTCGCCGCCCCAAACACACCAAAACCCAGCTCACCATTCTAACCCTAACCCCAATCCTCCTACCTTGCCCCAGCAACCCAGCTCTCCTCCCCATTCTCGATTGAGATATTTCACATCCTTATGCCCTCCTCCAATGAGCACCACAAGTGGCTCAAGAAGCGTCATTGGCCCGCGGTAGAAGGAGTCATGTCTCACCCAGATCGGGACGTAGATTTGCTAGTGAGAAAGTACAAGGAGAGAGATGAGCATGGACGACTGCCACATCATTGGATGGCAGCGAAAGCTCAGACGCACACACATGCTCTTGCCCATGTGGGCGTGCGGTCGATTTGGTTGAATGAAGAGGCCCTCACCACACGAGACAAGGAAGGCAAAACTCCCATCGACATTGCCCATAGGAGTGGAGCCTGTGCTGAGATCATCGGCTTGCTCTCCCTCACTCCCGAGGAAGCTCGTTCGTTGGGTGGGAAGGGGATGCGCCGCTTGTACGCACCAGTGGCTTATTGGAAGATTGAGATGCAAGGGTGGATCGACTCACGATCGTATGCAGACTGTCACAAGTTTATGAACGAGCACGATGACGAGTTGGTGCGTGAAGTGCTCAAATACTACGATTCTTATCTTCTTCACCAGATTGCTTGCAATAGCCAGGTATACAGCGAGTCCCTCGTGTTTCTTGCTCTTCGAATGATCCATCGGCACCCACTTGCCCTTACTGGTACTCAGCACCAAGGCTTCAACCCTCTTCAGCTTGCTGAGCACCCCCAATTCAATGCGTGCAGAGAGATCATTAACGTCCTCCGCCTCACCCCCACCCACGTCTCCCGCACCCCCTTCCCCGCCCTCCTCCTCCAATCCCTCCCCACCAAACACTACGAGATCTACGGCCCCTACAATACCGTCTGCACGTTCATCAAGCACATGAAGTACGACAAGGCTGAGCTGGTCGAAATTGAGGCCGTCCTCAAGCCGGCTCGCAAATGCGACGTTTGCAGCTCCCTTCCCGCCAAACCTTGCGCCCGGTGCAAGAACACCTTCTACTGCTCCCCCTCCTGCCAAAAACTAGCGTGGAAGAAGCACAAGAAGACATGCAAACCCCCCACCTCCCCTCCCGCCACCGTGGCCGATCTCCGCACCCTCCACAAGGGCATCGCCCTTTTGAATATGTGCATACAGAGGTCTGGTGCTGGTGATGGACCAACTAGCGTCGTGGTGGACTTCCTGTTGCCCGGTCCAGCCTATTGATAACATTAAACCCACCGATTCATGAGAAACAATTGAAATTTTACTATTTTTGGTCACGCACCCAGCTGATTTTCTTGATATTAAATTGTTATTTTCTACTTTTGCTTATGCTTGATTAGTTATTTGACGCTTCAGACGCTCGGAAGCCTGCCCCTCTCCTCAATTTTCGCCTGTAGCATGGCCTCAGTAATCGGAGCCGGAAAAACGTACTCCTCCCCCTCCATTGGCAAGTTAGCCAAGTTCCTCTGCAGCTTGATCACCTTCCCCTTCCCCTTCCCCGCCTGCTCCTCCCCCCCCCCCTCCACTTGCTCTTCCGGCGCAAAGCACCCCCACCTCTGCGTGAGGTCGATCCCCTTCCTCCTCGCCTCCTTGTCGCTCGGGTGCAGAATAACTTCGAGTGGGACCAGCTCGTAGACGTCCATTCCCGCCCCAGCCTCGTCCCCCTCATCGACGGGCTGCCCCAGTGCCCTCATCGTGCCCCCAGGGCTCGTCATTGTCATTGTCTTCGTCTGAATGCTCCTCGTTGAGTTCATCCGCATCTTTGACTTTTCGCGCTTCAGGCTCATTCTGCTGCCTAATTTTTCCAACCCCCGCTTCACTGGGGCCAGGCCGAACCTGCTCGATTTGCGCTTGTCGCCCATTCCACCTCTCCGGGTTTGGGGGGCATTTGCCGTCGGCGTGGGGCCCAGACTCTCGTTCATGTTCATGTTCATGTTCATGTTCATGTTCATGTTCATATCTAATGTACCAATTCCGCTGGTCTGCTTCTCCACCGCCCCCACCCCCTCTTCCACCTGCATCAGCAGCCTTCTTCTTCTTCTAACTCCCTTCCTCCCCTCCTCCTCCCTCATCTCCCCCCACAGAATATCGTACGTCCCCTGCAGATCGTCAAAGAGCCCCTCGCTCTGCTCCTTGAACTGCCTCGCTGAACTGAACTCCATCTTGTACCCGTTCTGGAACGTGAACGTCCCGTCCCTCATAAGCACCAGGCCGGTGAAGTCCGCGCTCCCGAACGAGAACTGGAGCCCGTGGTCGTCGTACCTGTAGAAGCGCGTCTCGTGGGGCACCTTTTCGAGTTGGAGGGGCGTTGAGGCAATTGCAGCGTCTGACGCGGGGAACCCGCCCCTGTCCAGTGTCAAGACTATTGAGGCTTCGATTGCGAGGATGGCCTTGGCATCTTCTCGGGCCTGGAGGTCGGCGTCTTTTTTGGCCTGCGTAATGTAATGTGTTGTGTAATGTGTTGTGTCAGCTTTTTAAGATAATTTTTTTGAAATATTTCTATCTTTCTCACCTGCTTCTCCCTCTCCTTCGCATCCTTCTTCGCCTTCCGCTCCGCCGCCAACTTGAGCCTCGCCACCTTCTTAACGTCGTCAAGCGTCTTGATTGCATTCTTGCTCTTCTTATTGAGCATGGTGATCCCCCTCAAGCTCGTGCACAGGTCGTTGTTGTCGGTCAAGCCCTGCAGCTCGGGGGTCAGACTCACGGCCAACTTTTCACACGCTTGGTTGAAATCGGACAGGGGAATCTCGGCGTTCACGTCAGAGTTATCGGCCGAGAACCAGTTGAGAAGATTCTGGGTGTTTTCTACATTTTTTTTGTGCATCACCCGGTCGTTTTCCGTTGGCCCGCTTTTGGTTTTGGAGGTGGGGGTGGAGGTGGGGGTGGAGGTCGGGGTGGAACTACTGTCAGCATTGGCAGTATCGCCGAGCGGGAGTGAGGAGTTGTCCTCGTCGTTGATGTTGTTGTTGTCGCCATTCAGTTCCAAACCGTGGAGAGAGTCTTCACGGCGGATCACTCGGCCGCCCCGACCGCCGGCCATGCCAGCGTGGGGGGCTGAACCCTTCGGAGGGATGGCCACGGCAATGCGAAGTTCCACATCTTTGTTGAATTCAGACCCTCTTTTCATTTTGATTTTTTTTGGGAGGGGGAGAAGTAGAGGGAGATAATTTTGGTAGTTGATTGGTTGATGTTGTGTTCCAATGGGATCAAGGGTTTTGGGAGGAGTTAAAGTGCAGAAAAGAGAAGGCGTTTCAAAAAGATCTCCAAAACGCACTTTGGCCCTTTGGGTGTTTTTTTGACAAAAATAAAAATGCTTTTTTAGTTTAACAGAACTCTAAGAGCGACGAGCATAATCCGCTTTTCACCAGTTTGACTATCTTAATCCTACGACTCTGGCACGTAGTATGGCAGATCCCTTCAGCACTCAAGAACAAAATGCAGTCGACCAGCTCCTAAAAATGGCAGCAGCTATAGACACAAGCACTAACAGCAAGAAGATGAAAACTGCTTCAACCTTGGCCCAGGGCAAGAAGTATGTGGCCAAGGGCCAACAGTCAACCACTGGCTACTACGCAACAAACGTCCCCTGCGGTCTACAAGAGCTCCAAGCTTACATCGAAGAAGATGACACTTCCTCCAACTACAATGAGAAAGTCGAGGAGGCTTACAACGATCACCACTCCATCCGCTACTATGCAAAGTCGTTCCCCAAGCCAGTGAGCGATCGCGAATGGCTAACGTCTCTCATCACTAAGGTTGAAGCCGAAAAGGTCATTATTATCAGCGTTCCCTGCTTCATCGAAAAGAAAGAGAAAGAGAGGCCGCTCCGCCATGACCGAGTTCGAGCGGTGATTCGGAGTTTGTACAGACTGACGAAGCTCAGTGATAGCGAGACGCGAGTTGAGTTCTACGCCGAGATTGAGCTCGGAGGCTATCTCCCGCTATGGTTAATTAACCGCGAGCTTCCGAAGTTTATGAGCACGCCGACGAGGTGGCAAGAGCATTTTCAGCACCTTCGGGCTTTGCGAGATTTATCACCCGAGGACGGCGTAGCGATGGGAACCATGCTCACCACTCTTGTGGAGAACATAACGGGGCAGAACAAGAATGCGGGAAACAAGTTGTCGACGTTCATTGAAAAGAACGTTGCTCTGAAGGAATTGAAGGAGACTTTCCCCCAACTCAGGACAATGATATTGGGCGTTCTCAGAAACCAAATCTTGCACGTGACAAAGAAGAAGAAAGCGGCGGCAAAAGTTGGAATTGATTTGGGCCCCGGACGAGCAACGACGTTGCAAGCAGGCACAACAATACCACATCTATACTCCACCATGAGGGAGATCAGCGAGAAGGACGCGGCGAAAATCGGCAACTCCTTTGCCATGTTTCTCCTAACGTCAACAGAGCCAAAGCTTGCGGTGGATGCTTGGCGGCTCAAGAACTCTGCGTTGCAGCCGCTCTTCGACAATCACCAGTTCTTCGAGCCGATGATGCAAACGATCGCCAAGAGGCTGCTTGCGAGCGGCAACCTTGGATTGAAGATGCGGGTGTTTTTGGGGGCGTTTTTGTCAGTTGGCGATTTGGTGAGTGACACGACTGTCATCGTCTCTTACTTCCAGGAGGGTAGAACAGGTCAGGCGTATGCGCTCATATCCATGGTCATGATGAGCTTGTTCTGTCAAGTGCTTATTGTGCTCGGACAAAATAAGAAAAAGAGCCGCTCGGAAAAACTTCGAGAAATCTTCTTCGTCGTAACGTTTTTAAAACCGGCCCTCGACGCCTATCGAGTCGCCACCGGCCACGAAGACAAGCAATTAAGTGTTTCACCGCTTGCGGAAATGTCAGCCTCGAAGGGAGTCGAGTTGGCGACTGAAAGTATTCCAGGCAATGTCCTCCAAATCTACGTCTTCATCACGAACCCCACCAGATCGACCCTACACTTGGTGTCGATACTCATCTCGACCATGACAACAGCGTTTGCCAGTGCGGTGATATCTTTCGACATGGACGCCAGCCCCGACCAGCGTAAGAAAATCCCCGACTTTTACGGCTTCATGCGCGACTCGAATTTCGAGCGGTCCGCAACATTTGTTGTGATGTTTCTGCTCGCAGGGCTGCATAATTTGAGCAAGAGCATTGGCGTTGCACTGTTGTTTGCGGTGAGCGGACAGACGACACTACTCGTGTTGGCTGGGGAAATGATTGCTTATCACTTGGTGAGGCTCCTTCGTCGTGATTACACGACGTCTACACCCGGTTTGGAAGGCGGACTTAAAGTCATTGGTGCATTCGTCGCACACACGCTATTTAAGACGGCCTTAGACTTCACTGGCCTGATCCATTTGAGAGGGCCAAAATTGTCCGGCGGGGTAATGTTTCTCGTTCTCACGATTGAGGCGCAGGTGCTGCCGTTCGTGGCTTTCGAGATTTACAAGAAGAGCGAGGACGTGGAGAACAAACTCAATCTAGAAGAGCTGAACACGGCGTTGAACATATTGGCGGGGACGTGGGCTATCAACGTGTTGCTAATCTTCATCCTGATCAAGCGGAAATATCGCAAAACATTTTGGGATCCGCAGACTGGCTGGCAAATGGTGATCGCGACGTTCGAGAACACCGAAGACGCATATCTGAAGATGAACGCAATCTTCACCAACCACATTAGCATGAGTCGGAGGATCAAAAATGACGTTATAGAATACATGGCGGAGAACTGGGCCGAGTGGGAGCGGACAAAGCCACCGTGGTTTACACCTGGCTTCATCAGCAAGATACCCGACGAATTTATCCCTAAACGAGCACTACGAGCGTTGAATCATGCATCGGTTGGTGGAGTTAGGGAGAAACGAAATAGTATGAACTTGAGAGAGTTTGTTCGAAATTCATTGGGAGTCGGGGAGGAAGTTGCTGACGCGGCGGCTGGAGCAATTTCCGCTGAGGAAAGAGAGGAGGGTCAACGCAAATTGTCAATGGCTTTGAGAGCTGGTCGTAGCAACAGGGAAGAGTGATAAAATAGAATGAGAATTGGAGGAACTGGGAGGTGCAAGGTGGCGGAGATCGTCAGTCAACAGCGCGAGAGAGCTGCTGAACCTTATAAAATTGAAAAAAGAAACCCCAAAAACTTTTCCTAAAATTCTATTTCTTGCCTCCCTCTAATTTAGACCACCTGCATAACATCATACAGTACATACTTATTCCATTTCATCACAAAAACCACCCCCATCCTTCCGTGGACACCCGCTCAGACACCTGGTATCGATTGCTTCCTGCGCTTCGTCTTCTGTTGGACTCAGTCCGAAAGCAAATTGGCACTCGAAAGTTTTATAGTCCGGCGTCATTGTCAAGGGCACCCCCAAGCTCTCCAACATGAATTTTTCCGTAGGGACCTTGCACGCATTTACGCAGATGCTCGCGCAGCCTGCTTCTTCCAAGAACCGGCAACGAGTCACGAGCAGACCTTGCTTCGCCCCCACGCCTCCGCCGTCGATGACCACGTCGTTTATCGTCCCCTCCCCCACCAGGAAGAAGCCGAACATCTTCGTTGCCCAGGCGTTTGCCCTGGCGGTGAACGCCGGGAAGGGCAAGGCAAAAAGGGGTGGAAAGAGCAAAGTTAACCACCTGGGGAAGCAATTTGTTAAAACGTCTTGCGCAAGAGCTCGCACGAGTTTTCGGTCTTGGCATTTGGAATTGAGGGTCTCAGCGAGGGTGATTATTTCTGGGAAGGGGTCCTTGGAGTTTGGGTTTGGGTTGGGGTTAGGGTTGGGGGTCAGCACAACCTTGGCAAGTTCATCTCGAAACCTCCTGGCCAAGAAATTGTCTATTGTACGGCCAAATATTGGGATTGGTGACGTTATTTTTGTGTAGTCAGGCTTGGGTGTTGATGGGCCTCTGACAAATGTTTCCAGGGACAAACATGAGCGAGCGAGCGCGCAAATCAAGAGTAGGAGTAACCTCATGGGAAGTGCCGACTCAATTCAAACGAATAGGGGCAACAGGGAAGAGTGATAAAATAGAATGAGAATTGGAGGAACTGGGAGGTGCGGAGCTCAATTCAAACGAATAGCACGTGAATAGGGGTAAATATTCTTAATCATTATTGGATCAATGTTATCTTGGTTCCCATTTCAGTGATCCGTCTGGACATTTTGAAACAACGCCTTGCAACATCACTATGCCCCTACTTGTGCTAACCTCCCTATTCATATTCATCATGACAATACACACCACAATCGGCCTGGCCGGCTTTGACCCCTCCCCCCCACGTCCACGGTCAATAACCTACAACAAACATTACATGTCCACTCTCTCCAAGAACTACAAGTCAATTCGATCCACTTCTTCCACCCCTGGCGACATACCGGCAATTCGTGCAGTGATAAAGGACGTTTACGTCCATCACGCCTCCTCTGCATCCACATTTTGGTTCGTCGGCAAGATTGCGCACTGCTGCCCCGCCCCGCAGGCCGTCCAACTTATCCGAAAGGGAATTCTTGTGGAGCACGCCAGGCGCCTGCGACCCGAGGAATTGGATTCCTTGGCGAAAGGATCGACATCGACATCGACATCGACCGGTCTTGGTCTTGACGATTTCGAAACTTGGATTGCGCCGGGCGATAGCGAAATGGACGTGGCCTACAACAGGCCAGATGTCGTCTTCACCAAAGTTGTGGAAGCCGTGGCGGGTGACGGTGACGGTGACGGTGAGGAGCCTGTTGACATAAGCAACGTTGGTTTCGAAGCGGAGATTTACACGAATGGAGAGTCGGGGTTTAGGACCGAGCGGAATGTCGAGAGTGGTGGTCCTTTGAAGCCGGAAATCGTCAATACGCCAAAGGCGGACGATTTGAGCGACAAGGAGGTGAAGGTCGTATTAGATGATAAATAGGAGATGGGTTGGAGTTTGGTTCTAAACGACGAATCTACGTTCTAAATCGGTTTCACAGCGCATTGTGAAAATACTCAGTTACGTCGTCATTCTCGTCGAACATGTCAGTAATCTTTACGAATGTTGCTAAGCTCTCCTCATCCTCGCCGAGATTGACCAAGTTTGAGTTGTCGGCTACGCGCATCTTCACGCCGAATTCCTTAACGATCACATTCACAGTATTATCATTAAAAAATTGCTGCTTGCTTTCTCGAAGGTGTTTTACTAGTTTTAGTAAGTTCTGCGGCGATTGGATTAGATTAGTAGTGCAACCCAAGTAAATATAAACCCTAAAAAATCTCAACTGTGTGGCTGCACGAGCCGCGCCGCCTTGTTGCTGTTGCTGTTGCTGTCGCTTCGCTCGCTTGCTCACCTTCGGCTCGCACTTTACCAACGCGTCGGTGCGCACCTGCGTCGTCGCATCAAAAACAATTTTGTTGCCTTCGTTGTCCTTCAGCTCGTCCACCTCCTCCTCCTCCTCCTCCTCCTCCTCCTCCTCGCCTCTAAACTCCGCATCGTCAGCCTCGCCATCCAAAACGAAACCAAGTATTTCGTCCTCGATCTCATTGCTGGATGCGATCGGACTAAGGAAACTGACCTCAACCTCCCCAACCTCCTGGAAGAGAAAACTGTTACTCCCCGATTTGCTCAACTCCCCGCCGCACTTCGCAAACGCGTGCCGAACAGCCGGAGCCGTCCGAGTTCGTTTCTCAGATAGTGCAAGAACGATGAACGAAAGCTGGCCGCCAGGCGTTTTGACAACGCCATCGTAGCGCAATTGCTCCAGGGGTAAGTCCGTGGCAGACTTTCCGCCGTTGCGACCACGGTCAATCGCCGCATGAATGCGATCCTTAGGAACGGACGCTGCTTTGGCTTTTGACACGTAGGACTGGAGCGCCAGATTGTCCATGTCGCCCTTGCAGTTTTTCGAGGCATTCGCTATTTCCTTTGTTAACTTAGTTATCACCTTGGAACGAGCTGCGTCCGTCTTCCCCTTCTTGTGTTTTATGTTTGCCCATTTGGAATGGCCAGCAAATGAGCGTATTGTGGATCGAAACATTCCCCAATCAGTGGTGGCTATAAACTATACTATAGATTGCCACCTGGAGCTGGTGTATGGTGATTTGAGTGACTGTGTGGAACGTGAGTGAGATTCAAGTTTAAAAAAAATATTTTTAGTTCCATTTCGCTCCCTTCCACCAATCAACCCCTTGATGTTCAAGACCTTCACTTCACTCTTCTCCTCCATCAGCCCAACCCACTTTCACCCCTCCTTCCCCTCTCAACACCATCTAAAACTTCTCTCCAAACAACAAACCGGCCTTGCGAGCTTTTTGCTCAAGTTTTCCGCCCCCCCTAATTCCTCCAATCTCCCAGTTCCAACATCAGTCAAGTTGATCATTGGAAACCAAGTTAAATCGTACTCTCCGACTAACTTACCAGCTGAGAAGCTCACCAATTCCATCACAGTCCCGGCCACAACAATCGATCTGCTTGTGAAACCTTATGCCTCATCACCCAACCCGTCGTTCTCGAGGACGCTATGCTCCCTCGAAGTCGGTGAATCCCTTCCTTTTCTTATCAAACCGAATAGAGTTATTCACGGACAAGAATTCATCCCTGACGGTCGGTGGGACAACATTTTTCTCATAGGTGGGGGTACTGGTGTTGCACCACTCATCCAAATGGCTCGAAAACTCGTTCGGTCAAATGGCTCTAAAGCGGTGGAATTCTTTAGTATAAATAGCTCGACAGACGACCATTTGATGCGTTGCGAGTTGGATGTGCTGGTAGATGAGAGCGGCGGAGGTTTTTCGTGTCATTACACGAGCGCGGAATCCGCTGTAGAGTTGTTCAAGCGTGCTGCGGCAAAACTCGACACTCGCCAAAGTAGGCAAGTCTTTGTATGCGGCTCGGACGGGTTTGTTGAATATTGGGCTGGAGGAATCGTCAGAGACAAGCAGACGAACAAGAAAATTCAAGGCGATGTTGGGGGCGTATTGGGCGAGTGCGGGTATGCGCCGCAGGAAGTATACAAGTTTTAAAGTAAATTAGATTTAAGTTGGGGTGGTTTAAGATTGAAGAATTGGTCTTTAAATATCACTTTCATTTCATTTCACTTCTCCTAATCAAACTCAAACTACAGCCACAGGAACGCCGCAATCGCCAAGCTGCTCGTCGCTGCCAGCAAGCCGCCAGCACCAGCACCTGAAGTGGCTAGAGAAGGGCAATCGATGCCCGAATTAGCTCCGTTATTCCAGTTTGAGTACTCCTTCCAGTCAGTGCAGATTGCAGCTTTATTGCCCGACGTGTCAACCGCAACCGCAGCGTCTTTAAACATGGTATCAAAATTCGTGGCAAAGACCGAGCTGCAATGCGAGACCAGCGAAGTTGATCGATATGAAAGAGATTAGTTTCGTGTCAAATGTTGTTTGGAACGTGGTGCTGTTGACCAACAATCAACGGAAACGCACCTGACATCCCACCCTCCAAGGTCCTGGTTGAAGGCTGATGCGTTGAAGAACATGCCGTACATGTTCGTGACCGAGCTGCGATGCGAGACCAGAAACGTTGATCGAGAAGCGTGTGGGAAGCGAGTATTGGTTTCGTGTCAGATGTTGCTTTGAACGTGGTGCTGTTGACCAACAATCAACGGAAACGCACCTGACATCCCACCCTCCAATGTCCTGGTTGAAGGCCGTAGCGCCTTCGAACATGAAGTAACTGTCCTCGACCGAGCTGCAATGCGAGACCAGAAACGTTGACCAAGAAGGGTGTGGGTAGCGAGAATGGATTCTTTGTTAATGTGCTTTGAACGTGGTGCTGTTGACCAACAATCAAAAGAAACTCACCTTACGTCCCATCCTGAAATGTCCTTGTTGAAGGCCTCTGCCTTGAAGAACATGTTGCCCATGGTCGTGACCGAGCTGCGATGCGAGATTGTTAGATTTGATTTGAACGTGATGTGTTGATGTGTGTTTGTCCTAATCACCTGACATCCCAGCACCCGATGTCGTCGTTGAAGGAAGAACATCCAAGATAAATGCTAAACAGGCTCCCCATGTAGGTCACGTCACCAACACACCATGTTGTGATGTTTCCGTACACCTCAAAGGCGGCTGTGCTGTTGGTGCACCAGGCAGCAACGGCCGTTATGAGGGCCGCGTTGGTGAAAGAATCTCCAACGCACTCACTGGGACAGACAGCACTGACTACTGCAAGGGCCAGGAATAGGCCCATGAGGGAAAAGCGAGGGTCAAGGAAATGTGTTATCATAGCGCTATTGTTATCAAAATGCTATTATGATTAAGTTGTTTACGTGTACGTTAGAGGTTGTTGACTGAAATTACGTGAGTAGCTCGTGCGTAAATCTGAAAATAAATATTTTAAAATACTCCACGAACGAAAACTACACGCTCTGTACGCCCTATAACACGAACGTGATAATAAGTGAGTTTATCTTTATACTCCCACCCAGCCACCCCTCACAACAATAATTCACTCTCCCAACTTCACTCGCTCACCCAAACACACAATTCTTGTTGTATCTTGATTCCAGATCTCTCCAATGGAATGCGGAACAGCCGTTTGGTACTACTCTCCTGATCACAACTGGGGTTGGTCAGCTGCGATAATCTCGAACAAGCGAGAACTGCCCCCCCAGGGCAACGTCAATGTCAATGTCAATGTCAATGTCAATGTCGATGGCATTTCTCCCTCTCCTCAGGCTCCTTCTGGA
>BRYC01001253.1:12991-26225 GCA_030267985.1 Parmales sp. scaly parma
TGCCCTTCCCCCGAAAATGATGTTGCTGCCGCTGCCGCTGCCGCTGCCGCTGCCGCTGCCGCTGCCGCTGGCACTAGCAAAATCTCGCCCTCCTACTCAATAACCCTCCGCCCTGACTGCAGGACAACCCTCGGCCTCCACCTCGAGGTGAGTGTACAGGCTGTGGAGCGAGAGGCTGTTCGATGCAGAAGACGAGCAGCGATTAATGGGGGTGGGCTGTAGGGTGGTGGATCCGAAGGGGTGGGAAGACGACCCGAATTCCCTCCCGGTCCCAGTCCCGTCCCGCGGCTTTCATCCACTACATTCCACTACATCCACTACATCCACTACATCCACTACATCCACTACCAAAACTAACCAAAACTAACCAAAACTAACCCACCTCATTTCGCTCCCAACGGCTTAGGACCGCCCCCCCTGGGATTCCCACACCCTGACTGTCGACCTTCCCTGCGGGGAGGACGAGCTGGAGCTGGACAGTAAGAAGGGTGAAATAATTAGGTTCCGAAACGAGCCTCAAGAGAAGCAGCAGAAGCAACAGAAGCAGGTAAGCGGGCTGTAGAAGCGAGCGAGCCTTTTTTGAAGGCGCGCAGCGATAAAGTGCGCGAAATAAAATCGAAAATGGCTACATCCATTAATGGCTACATCCATAATGGCTACATCCACTACTGAACTAACATTAATATTATTCCAAATGCTCAATGCTCTATGCTCAATGCTCAATGCTCAATGCTCACTGCTCAATTCTTTTTGCCTCACCTTCCCTCATTCGTTTTATCTCCTAACCAATCCTGCTTCATAAAAAATGACTGTCTTCCAATCTCGCACCTTCTTCGCTCGGCATATGCCTCCTCAGCCCTCCTCCCTCGTCCTCGACCTAATCTCCCTCCCTCACCTCAACGAGCCGTCCGTCCTTGTCGCCTTGAGGACGAACTACCTCAGCCACGAGGCGATTTACACCGCGAACGGACCTACGTTGTTGGCGGTTAATCCGTTTATGAACTTGCCGAAAACGTATACTAACGAGGTGTTGAGGAAGTATCAGGTGAGAGAGGAGGCCTAAAATGCGTTGTATGCGTTGTTTTGAGTTTTACTTTTTTTGAGATTTCGCATTGGCGAGCGCACACAATTTACCACCCTGATCTGACCCGGCAGCAGCAGCAATAACAACACTATACCAGCACTAATCAATCCAATATTCATTCCGCTCTGCTTATGTCGCTGCTTCTGCTTCTCGTAGTCTCACGGCGAGGCCAAAACTTCCTCATCCCTCCCCCCCCACATCTTCAAAATCGCCGACGACGCCTACAGGGCAATGCTCCTCGCGATGGACACACGCCCCTCCACCCCAAACCGGGGGGGCACCTCCTCTGCACCGCCTCCCTGCAACCAGTCAATTTTAATCTCCGGGGAGTCCGGCGCCGGAAAAACGTACACGACGAAGCTCTGCATGAAGTACTTGGCGGTGCTTAGTGAGAGTGTTATTGCACGGGCGAGCAGCAGTTGTGAGGAGGGGTGAGTGGAGTGGAGTGGAGTGGTGGGTTGAGCAGTGACAGCAACAGCAACAGCAACAGCAACAGCAACAACGACTAACCAGGCAAATCTCCCATTTTTTAAATTATTTTTTTCTCAGCGGCTTGGACGGGTCGGACAACGAAGGCGATAGTGGCTCAAAAAGCGTCCGAAACTACGAGGACAGCAGCTTTTCCCCAACGAAGTCCAAGGACTCCTCCTCCTCCTCCTCTTCCTCTTCCACTTCCACTTCCCCCCTCCTCTCCCTCTCCCTCGAGCACCGCATCCTCCGCTCCAACCCCATCCTCGAATCGTTCGGAAACGCGACCACCTTAAAAAACGACAACTCCTCCCGGTTTGGGAAGTACCTTGAGATTGTCTTTGACCGAGCTGGGATTCTTCTAGGGGCGAAGATTACGAGTTATTTGCTCGAGAAGGTTCGGTTGGTTCCTGTTCAACTTCCTGTTGAACGCGATAACGATAACGATAACGATAACTCCGAGAGGAACTTCCACGTCTTCTACCAGCTCCTCTCCGGCCTCTCCCCCCTCGAATCCTCCACCCTCGGTCTGACCGGCCTAGACCCAAGCTCCTTCAAAATCCTGACTTCCCACTCCCTCACCTCCACCCGAACCCGCGACCTCGTCTCGGACTCCACCGCTCATAACGACATGATCTCCGCGATGTCAAGTATGGGCTTCTCCTCCGTCTTTGTCCAGGACGTTATGAGGGCGGTCGTTGGGGTGTTGTTCTTGGGGAATGTTAGCTTTGAGGAGGAGGGGAAAGCCAAGAGCGGGGAGGAGAGGACGAGGGTTAAGGATGATCGGTGGGCGAGGCAGGCGTGTGAGTTGCTGGGGGTTAGTATTGAGGAGTATCAGAGTGCGGTTTGTTACAAGGTGAGCAGAGTGAGAATTAGGAGAGGGAGAAACGCACTCTGACACAACCACAATCCACACACAGGAACTTAAAATCGGAACCGGCGAAAGCATCAACAAGGCCAACAACCCGCAAGCGTCGCAGAAGGCCAACGAAGCGTTCATGAAGGCGTTGTACTCAACGGTGTTTGACCTGATTGTTACGAAGGTGAATGAGTCGATTGGGGCGAGTTCGTCGAATTCGAGTTCGAGTTCGACGACGACAAGCTCTGGCAGCATTGGCGTCCTGGACATCTTCGGCTTCGAGCGGTTCACAGTAAACAGCTTCGAGCAGCTCTGCATAAACCTAACGAACGAGACCCTCCAGCAACAATTCAACACGTTCGTATTCAAGAACGAGCAGAGCACCTACGAGCGGGAAGGGATCATTTGGAAGTTTATTGACTTTCCTGATAACGAGGATGTGTTGATGCTTATCAATGCGAATATGAGTGTGCAAGCGACGAAGCTTAGTATTTTTAGTGTGCTTGACGAGCAGTGCATGGTGAGCGAGCGAAGCGAGCCTTGATGAATACTCGAGCGATGAAGTGCGTGAAATGGTTACAGGACGGCTACATCCACTGCTAAACTAAACTAAACTAAACTAACCCACTCAATTCGTTTGGCTCGCTCTTTTTGCTCTTGATTCATTAAAAATGCACCTCGCTTCGCTTCGCTTCGCTTCGCTTCGCTCGGTGCAGGTTCCCAGGGGCACGGACAGCAACTTTGCGAGCTTGCTGTACAAGAAGTTCGGGGGTGGGACCGGGACCGACAGCACCAGCAGCACCAGCAACACCGCGCGCTTCAGCGCCAGCTCCGAGGAAATTGCCAGCAACCAGTTCTGCGTGAACCACTACGCCGGCAACGTTGTGTACAGCACGGAGAACTTCGTCGAGAAGAACAAGGACAGCATCGGCGACTCGCTGAAGGTGCTCAGCAAATCTACCCTGCCGTTTTTGAGGGAGACGGTCGGGAAGAAGCTCGGGCAGGTTAAGGGGAATTTTAAGGAGAATTGCGTTGCGAGGAAGTTTACGAAGCAGGTAAAAAAAGATGAGGGAGGGAGCGAAAGTGACGGAAGAGCGACTAACCCACTCTTGCCCAGCTCGCCCAGCTGCGAAACAAACTGGAGCAAACCTCCCCCCACTTCATCAGGTGCATCAAGCCTAACAGCGAGTTGCTGCCTATGAAGTTCGAAAGCCTACCGGTAGTCGAGCAGCTAAGGTGCAGCGGAGTTTTGAGCGGTGTCAAAGTTGCCCGTACCGGATTTTCGAACAGGTGAGTGGGATGAGTGAGTTGAGTGAGTTGAGTGAGTTGAGTGAGTTGTATTTTTTGATAGAGTGAGATGTTTAACAACAACAAAAACACCCCGTAGATTCGTGCACGCGGAATTCGAGCAGCGCTATCACATGCTCTTCGAGAGCAAGACGAAGGGAAAAGTGGCTGGTCAGGCAGACATTAGCTCGAAACTCAACCTAATTGCGACAAAGCTCGCTCGTCTGAAAAACCCCGGATCCGCTATTCCCTCAATCGACGCCCCCAGCACCACTCAGGAGAAGTTGTACAACGTCGGGATTCAGCTTGGGAAGACCCTCGTTTTCTTGCGGAGGTATGCGTTTGACGACTTGGAGAAGATGCGAGCTAAGAAGGTGAGTTTGTCAGAGAGTGAGCGAGCGAAGCGTGGCAGATGATGCGGTGGCGTGTTTTTGACCGGCCCTGAATAATCGCGTTGCTCGAAAAGATGCGCCTGGCCGAACCCGCCACCGTGTCCAATTTTTAGCGTCTTAAACCTCCATACGTTGGAGTTACGGCCGATTTAATGATTCGTTTTTTTGAGTTTTCACCTTAGCGTGGAAATGGCTGGCTACATCCACTACAAAACTAACATTATTCCACCCAATTCGTATTCTTTTGGCTCCGCGCAGATCCACACCTCCATCGTGAAGATTCAGAACATTGTTCGCACCATTATGAGCCAGAGGCGCTTCCTCAAACTCAAACTCTCCGCTGTCGTTGCCCAATCTATAATCCGCAGGTGAGCGAATGACAGAAATTGTGACAGAAGAGTGCGAAGCGACTAACAACATTCCCCTTGCTCTCGCAGCTACTTGGCCAAGTGCAGGGTTTGGCGCATCAAAATCCACATCCAAACGGTCGAAACTGCGGCCGCCATCGTCATCCAGCGCTGGAACATTGCCAGACTGATTCGCGCCGAAGCCGAGGCCGAGGCTGCCGCAGCTGCGAACTTCAACAAAGACGACGTTTCGCTAGCATGCGTGTCAACGTTCTCAGCATCCACCATTGTGTCCCACAAAAAACCCACCAACTTGGTAGAGCAGCGCGACTTTGGCACAATCCTCAAGGACAAGCAGGCGAGGGAGGTCGAAATGGCTAAAATTGAAGGTGAGCCACATCCACATCCACATCCACATCCACATCCACATCCACTCAAGTCCACTACTAATCAATTAGCTCGACTCGACGCGGCGCAGAGGAGAAGAAATCAACCTTGAGGAAGTTGAAGACAACCCCCTCGCCCTACGTGAGCGAGATCGCGGTGAGCACGAAGTTGGGTTTGATGCTCGAGAACGAGGAGTGGACCAGCGTTGAACAGCTGCTGGAGAGTGAGCCGAACATTGTCGTGGGCAACGTGGAGCCTGGCTCACTCGAGACCCCAGCCCACATCATCGCAAGGTGAGCGAGCGGCGAGCGAAGCGAGCCAGCAACATCATACACTACTAAACCGGCTCAGGCACCCAAACTGCTGGACGACCATCATCGACGCCGTGCTGAAGCACGGCGTCCTAGCGCAGCTCGCCCAGGACGCGAACGGCAACACGCCGATCCACATTGCGGCCTGGAGCGACGCAACGAACGAAATTTTGGAGAAATTGGTCGAAGAGTGCGAGGAGCGAAAGCGTGGGGGGGGGGCGAGTTGCTGCATGGTTGCCAATAACAAGGGCGAGGTCCCCCTTCACGTCAGCTCCAAGAACGGGGCGAAGCACAACACGAACTTTCTAATTCGGAGTGCCCACGAAGCCACAAAAATCGCCGACGTTCTGGAGAACATTCCAATTCACTCGGCCTGCTTGAACTTCTGCAACAACAGAGTTGTGAGCTTGCTGCTCGAGAGCAACCCCGACTCCGTGGTGGAGAGAAACATGGAGAACAAACTGCCCTTGCAGCTGGCTATCGAGAACGACGAGTTTGGGACGGACCCGAGCGTGCTGAGCAATTTGGTCAAGCATAACGCCAACACGGTCACGAGCGAGCTGTTGTTCTTGGCGCTGGACAAGAAAGTTAGCGGGAAGGGCATGAAGATCTTGCTCGAGTCCTTCACCCAAAACGAGGCAATGTACAAACTGGCCGATCTAACGACGATAGTAAACGAGGTGAGCGAGCGAAATACTGCGAGCGAGCCTTGATGAAGACGAGAAATTTAACCGAAAAATATAACGAGAAATATAACGAGAAATATATACGAGCCAGCGAGCGAAGCGAGCTAGTCACAACTAGTGTACGTGTGTACAGAACGAAAATACGATCCACTACTAACCCCTTCGCACCTTCTTCGCTCGGCCTCGACGCAGTCGGGCTCCAACCTCCTCCACCACGCCCTCCGGGTCTCCTCCGGCGACGACGTGCTGAAGAATGTAATCACTTACGGCGGTCGGGCCCTCGCCTGCGCCTACGAGGTCACAGGGATGAGGTGAGCGAGCGGCGAGCGAAGCGAACAGCGAGCGAAGCGAGCCAGCAACACCATCCCACTACACTACTAAATTAGCCCAACCATGCGCTTCGCTCGGCGCAGGAAAACTCTCGCCATCGAAATTGCCACCTCCGAGTCGTACTCCGACTCCATTGTTGTTCATATCTTGAAGGCGAGCATGTTGAATCCTAAGGTGAGCGAGCCTTGTGACGAGCGAGCGAGCGAAAAAAAGGGAGCCTTGTCACTAACCAACCCACTCTTGCTACTTCTACCTTTGTTTAAAATTCGCCTCGCTTTGCTTCGCTTCGCTTCGCTTCGCTCGGCGCCGGCGCAGGCTTTCGTGCGGTCCTGGGTCCACATCACCTGCTACTGCAGCGATGGGTACAACAAAGTTGTGGAAATGTACATCAGGGACACCAAGGAGACCGCTTCGGCGAGCATGCTTGAGCTCAAGAGGGTCATGTTCAAGATGACGTGTTTCACCAGGGTGGAGGGCGACGAGGGGGGGGGCGAATCGCCTCCCTCATCACCCTTCTCAGACCGCAGCATTCTCAGCACGCGCAGCACGTCAGCCGGCCACATAGTCGACACGGAGGTCGACTTCAACCTCGACACAAACTCGCTGAAGAAGCTCAGCAAGGCGACCGTGCTCTGCAAGGAGGTGAGCGAAAATTGCAACCAGCAAACGTACTAATTCACACTAATGATATTTCACAGCTCCTGTTGAACTCGCTGCGGTACCTGAACAGGTACGAGATCGGGAAAAAGGTTGGGGGTGGGACCAGCGCGAGCGAAGGAGGAGGGGCGTTGATTCAAGGGAAGAGGAGCGGGAAGGCGAAGGGGAAGGCGAAGGGGAAGGGGAAGATGGAGTTGTACTACGGGGAGGATTTCGGCGGAGCGGGAAATGGAGATTTGGGGGAGGGGGGAATTAAAATCGGGAAAGTCGAGCAAATAGTTCTCAAGTTTTGCAGCGACAGCAAGGTGGTGCAGAAGGAGGTCAACACGAGGAGGGAAATTCTTGGGAAAATCGTCGAAATTGAAGGGGAGGGGATGCAGAATCATCAATCACTCTTGGTTGCCAAGATTGAGAATGTTCACGTTGCCGAGGAGGAGTTCGTTGTCGTCATGGAGGTGGGTGAGCGAAGCGGGAGGGGGGTTGTGGAAACGAGCTAAACTAACTCACTAATTCCAGAAACTAACCACCGTGAACGAGCACCTGAGCAAATACAACGTGACCAGGTCCCTGGTTCCAAAGTGGGCAAAGAGCCTGGGAATGATGATGGCGAAAATGAACGATTGCGGCTTCTTCCACAACGAGCTGAACTTGGATAACATCGGAAGGGACAAAAACGGAAACTGGAAAATGCTTAGCGCGAGGAGCATCCAATGCTTGAAGGAAGCGATTGATGCACAACAGAGTCAGAGCCCGAGGAAGAAGGACGAGGAGGATCTGTTGAGGAGGGAAAAGAAAATGGCTGCGAGGGTCCACCACAAGGAGCTGTTGAACTACGTGAGGATCGTCGTATATTTGTACAACGGGATCAGGGGGGGGGAGGACGGGAATGAAGTGGACAACGCGGACATGAGGTTTGATCTGCAGTTGGTTAAGAAGAACAACGATACAAGCAGCAGGTTGCTGAGCGTGTTGAAGACGTGGAGGTGAGTGACGTGGGGGGGAGAGGAGAGGGATAACAATATGCTAATCCAACTTTTGCCTGGCAGGATCCCGAAATTGTTCCAGGACGTGATCTTCAGGGTGGTGTTCAACAAGGATATGAGCATGAGGGAGGTGCTGGAGATGGCGTATTTTGCTGAGTAGGAGGGAGGAGTTTGTTGAGTAGGAGAAATGAACTAAACTAGGTTGTACACTTGAGTTGAGTTGTTGGTGAAGTGAAATGAAGGGAAGAGGAGGAGAGTCGAGGAAACGGAAACGGAATTATTATTAAAAAAGTTTTAATTTTGAGAGTATCAACCCAAACAAAACTGCCAGGAGGAGGGCAAGCAAACCCAGAAGGATTTCCTGATTATTTATTTTGGTTGTTGTTTTGGGGGGGTCGCTCGCGCTCGCTCTCGCTCTCGCGCTCGCGCTCGAGTAATTTGTTTTGGCCTTTCGGGATAACGAGGAGCAGCTTGTTTTGTTGATTTTACCAATTTCGCCCTCCGAGCCGCCTTCTCTATTTATTAAGGACGCCCCAATTCCAGTCTTAGTCCCAGCTCCAGCCCCCCGTTTCGCAAAATTCTTCTTCATGGTCTCTTTCATAACCCTCTCCGCCTGCTTCTCGCTAACCCTATTCCTGGCCAACCTACCCGTTTCGCGCTCCAAACTACTTCGCATCACGCCCACATCAACATCACCATGCATACTTTCCAACTCGACAATAAACGCTTCCCCGTCTCTCAAATATTTCTCCGCCTTGTCCCACTCCCCAATCCTCGCACTGGCGCTCCCGCCGTTCAAGCAAGTTTTCACCTTCACCGGAAGGACAATGCTAACGGGGGCCCCGGGGGGAAATGCTTTTTCGTCCGCCAGGAGCAAATCCGCGAATTGCAACGACTGCTTGTACTGTTTCAAAGCAAGAGCGCAAACGACCAGATTGGAGAGAATGAGGCCCTTGCCAATTTTAAGGATGTGGTTTGGATGATCATTGCTTTTATCATCGTCGTCGTCATCAATATGATTGCTTTTATCATCGTCGTCGTCATCAATATGATTGCTTTCATCATCGTCAACGCTTTCATCATCGTCAACAACAAGCCCGGTAAGGTAGATGTCCATAGCCTCCTTGATGTTGGCCTCGCCGCCCTTTGCGAAAATCTCGTTGGCAGCCTTCCTCTGCTTCTCTCGCCACACTTGCTTCTCTCCAACGCTCGACATTGTGCTAACAAGCTTGGCGGCCTGGGCAATCTTGGCCTTGGCATCGTTCATGCTCAGCTCGGATTTTGTCGCCCGGGTCGTGGAGCCGTTGGGGTGTTTACGTTGGAACGAAACCGAGGGAGGGTTGCTCTTGTCGCTGTGGGGAATGTTGTTTTGGAGTGATGTGTTCATCGTAGAGATCATCTGGGAGGGAGTGTAAAAAGAAGTGAAAGCTGAGAGTGGTTCTAAGGGGGGGGTTGGGGTTTTTGCGGGCATCTGACTGCTGACACTGACTGACTGAATTTGAATTTGAATTTGTGGTTGGTTTAGAGGGGGGGAACCTCACTTCTATTTTGTAGTTTTCATATTTTCTTCTTGGCACGTGCTTGGAGTAAGCATAGCATAATTTAGACTAACAACACACGAGGTTCACCACACGATGCTCATTCTCCTGGGAGACAGCGACTTTTATCGCTGGCCCAAATCGGTCCTGCCAAAATGTAATCCTTCCCCAATCAACATATCACAAAATGGAATTACCCTCGGCGAGCTGCACCAACTCTTTGAGAAGAACGTCCGAAATCTCCCCCCCCCCCCAAATCCTTCATCCCAGCAAAGAGAAAACTTCGTGTCTGTGTTTGTGTGCGGTGGGGAGAACGACATTGCGCAAGGCACGCCCCCCGACGTGATTGCTCGCAACCTCGCGAGTCTCCTCTCTTCGCTCGCCTCTTTCCTGGTCCCAACGTTCGGCCCCACAAAGTTCTTCATCCTCGGTCCGAAATTGGAGCCCTGGAGCGACGCAGATGCAGAGGAGGAAGCGGTGGCAAGGGTCAATTGCACTAAACTTTCGAAGCGGTTCGAAGCTGTCGTGGAGGACGCTGCCAACGACATTGACGTCGACGTCGACGTCGACGTCGACGCCGAGTTCATTTCTTGCCTCCACATGTTCTGCCGCGAGAAGGAGAGGGAGGAGAGGGCGGAGAAGATCAAATTGGGCGGGATTTTCACTGGGGCGACGGACTTTGACTTTGTAGATGGGAGGTTTTTTGCGGACGATGGGTTGCATTTGAGTGTAGCTGGTTACGAAATTTGGAAGGAGATTATTGAGCGGAAGGTGCAGAAAGAAGAGAAGGAGTGGAGCTCGGGGCAAAAATCGGGAGAATGCAACGCGTAAAACGTGTTTTTTAACCACAATATAAGGTGTACTCGACTCTTACTCTTCATCTCTCAGATGCAGATAATCATTGCAATCCTCCTCGTGGCATTCAGCACCACAAGAGCATACCTCGTAACAACCACAACCACAACCACAACCACAACAACAACCTTCGCATCCATTCGTGTCCCCCTCCTCCTCAATTCCTCTCCAACATCAACGAATTCTTTCTTCTCAATCCTCTCTCGCAAAGAGGGCGAAATGAAAGCCTTTGAGAATGCTCACAAGGAAATTGGCGATCCTTTCCGGATGGCGATTGACTGCATGGAAATTGATGCCGCTGCCCCTGATTCCCGGTCTTACGACAACCAGAGGAACCTGGTGGAAAACCTGAAAGGCGGCAACGCCGACAAAAACTCTCCGGCCTCTTGGAGCCTTTGCGTTGACCTTAAACGATGCTCCCAACCCCCCTCTCAAATGCCTTCCGCTGTGAATTTTCCGATGCGGGCTCTGTGGCCAACTACTTCCACGAAACCCACGGCGCGTCTGCCGTTTTCGCAAATATCGATTCGGCAGCCTACAACTGCAACTTGGACGACTTGGACTCGGTGATAGCCGCTCGCGTCAGGGCAAACCCGAAGCCCGGAAAGAAACTGTACAGCGTCATTATGAAGGACATTATCATGTCGCGGCTGCAAATTGCATTGGCCAAAGTGCACAAGGCGGACGCGGTTTTGCTGATTGCTTGCGTTTTGCAGGAGAAGTTAGAGGAGTTTATGAACCTGTGCACTCTGGTCAATATGCCGTTCATCGTTGAGTGCCACACTCCCGAGGAGGTCGGTGTGGCTATCGAAAATGGCGCTGGCATCATTTTGGTCAATAGAGTTGACAGAGTTACGGGAATTTTGCACGAGAACCAGGGAGAGGCAATAATGGACAAGATGTTTCCGAACAAGGGGGCGGGGGGATTCGTGCTGCTGGCAACGGGGGGGATTCGAGGAATTGAGGAGGCGAGAGACTTACTCAGTATTGGATATGATGGTGTGGTTTTGGGCAAGGCGGTGGTTGGAGTGAGTCATGAAAAAGTCGAAAAACTTGCAAAAAGTATTGTAGATGGGGGAGGCGATTTTAATTTGGATGAAGCGAGCGAGTGGGAGTGAGTGAGTGAATGAGTGAGTGAGTGGGAGGGAGGGAGGGAATCCAATATAGTTTTTAAAATCAGATCCTTTTTTACACATCTTCTAATTCTCCTACCACTCAAGTTTGATGAGAAATCGGCGAAGAAAATTGCCAAAAAATCTGACTAAACCAATTTCCAACCAGTAATAGATTGTCACCACAGTAAAGGGGTGCAATGCAGCTGTGGGTGTCGGCCTGTTGCCGCTTCATCCTCCCCAAGCCCTCAAAACTGTAGAGACGATAGTGTTAGCGAAAGGCCGCACGCCAGAAGGTATTCCTCGCCCCCCCAGCTCCCCCCAACTACTATAAATCGGATCGAGCGCCCCCATACCCTATAGAATGCGACTAGGGGGGCGGGGGGCGTGTCGTCGTCGCATATAAGGGTAGCCGAGGGGGTGAAAAGGGTGTTTGGGGGGATTTAAACTCTCGTTATTAAGTACCTGGACATTGATGAGAGTATGGGACCGATTCGAGGGTGGCCAAATAGTATTGGGTTGTTGCGTACGCCCAGTTTAATTGTGTGAACGCAAATGAGTTTGGTTAAATTGCTATTTTTATTTTCCTTTGTGCGAAGGGCAAGCGAAAAAAGAAAAGATGGAAACTTTTTTATTTTTTTTATTTATCTGTCGATTGTCATTGAGGTGAGCTCTTCAAGGCTCTCAATGAAAGGAGGGGTCTGCTAACCATATATTGTGGCTGGTCTAAAATGAGGGGGAAATCCAGCAGTCGCAACAACAAAAATCATTTGCTTTTCTTTTCCCCTATATCTAACCACCTCATCACACTTCAATACACTCCTGACGCGACAAAAATGCTTTCTCCCCGTCTCCGTCTACCCCACGCCCCTCCCACCCCCACTTTTGGCCCCAAGGTACCTCCACAAACCTCTCACGTAGTCTGCTTTTTACTACTTTGGGATTTTCAAACAAACTCAAAGAAGATTCTCATGAGTACAAACACATCTTCCAAACGAGCACGATCTAACCGATCAGACTTTGACGAACTAATAATTCAACTCGTTTCTATACGAGCACAAATCAACGAAGTGGACATTCCAGACGGAGCAGAAAAAAAATTAATATTAAACATTGTTTTTTTTCCGTGCAACAAGCCATTGATGGAAGAGTGATGAAGATGAAGAAGACTGTGACTGAGATTGGGATTGAGATTAAGGAGAAGAAGAAGAAGAAGGAGAAGAAGACGAAGGAGGAAGAGAGGCTGAAACAAAACAAAAATGATTTTGCTAATTTACCCCGAGAACCACCATCTGCAAAGGCCCTTGCTCTAGAAAACAAACTCGTGTTGCTTCCAACAGAAACAAAGACATTTAGTAGGAGGATACAAACAAGCAGTAAATTTGGGAGGGGACATAAAACTCTTGTCTCAGGCATGTTCAACAACCTTGACAAACTTCTTAACATCTGTGGCCAAAAGTGACGAGATCACAATTTACCGATTTCCTGATCCTATCTTCATGGGGGGGCTGGAAATGGTTGGAAAAATTGCCCTTAGTGTGTATTCGGAAGCAGATAAAGTTCTTCTTTGCGACCTTTTGTTTGACTCCAAATCTGGAGAAATTCACTTTTCATTCGCAGATGCATATGAAAGTGTCTTCCGCCAACCACAAAAATTGGCAGTAATTGCGAACCATCTTCTGGAAAATTTGGGAGTTGGGTTCGAGGAGGGAAGCACGAAATTCGATGTCCAAAATCTGGAGGAATATTCGAAAGTCCTTGGAAGCAAGGCTGAGGCTCGCAACCCTAGATACCTGTTGGAAGCTTTCTAAGTATAATCTGATTTGACCCCAAAATTTCCACTTTTTTGTGAAAAATCGGGGCCTGAGGCCCCTACTTTTCCCCCTACCCCCTACTTTTCCCCCACACCTGTAAAGTGCTTCAATCATTCAGAAATTT
>BRYC01001255.1:0-21075 GCA_030267985.1 Parmales sp. scaly parma
AGGAAAAAAAAAAAAAAAAAAAAAAAAGTCAAGAAAACGTTTAAAGTTCCCGGGCTGCGATCTGATGACCTTTGAAGACCTTTGAAGTGTTTGAGAGTCGGCATCAAAGTCGGAATTAAGGTTCAAAGTCGAAATCAAAATCGACCAGGACGAAACAATCACCCATTGTGTTTCCCAACAAGAACTGATCGAAACTTAAAACCTGGTAAGTGAGCTCATGCGGGAGCTGGAGGGAAAGGCTTGTACCGCCTCGGGAGGTGCGCGGAGAATGCCAGCGACCTAGCGGCAGCCGAGTCGTTTCTGACATGGTCGTTGGAGGTGAACTTGGGCTGCGCCAACGCCATTGCAAATGTTCAGCACGTAATGAAGTGGGTGTATGGAACTGAGGGTGGAGGAGGAGCTGGCCTTCGGAGCCAGGTTGTTGACGCTGCGATCGAGACTCTTGAGTTTTGCAAGGCTGAAACTCGAGTTTTGAAGCTGGGCGAGGGGGTGACTGTCAGTCCCTGGATATCAGTCGTGGAGAGAGGGTGGGAGGGCCGGATGGCGTGTAAGATGGCCGGGAGAGACAGCTGGCAGACCTTAACGCAAGGGGGGGAGATGTAATGTTGGTGGGTGGTTCACGTATTGATAACATTAAACCACCGATTCATGAGAAACAATTGAAATTTTGCTATTTTTGGAAATTAGCTGGATCGCATCGTTATCATTGTTGGAGGGGGGGGGGTTACCGGCCCGCACCCAACTCGCAGCACATCAGGGGGTGTCCGCGTCGTGAGGGGGTGTAGGGGAGCAGGCGTGCAGCGAGGGGGCACTGCTGCGGAGGATTTTTGACCCTTCTGAGCCCGCTTGGGAAACCGGTGATGATCGAGCCAAGCTGGAAGGAAGCCAGCGTGTAGCAACCTCGTTCCCGCTTGACAGCTCGTTGGTAGTGACACCCGGCGCATGCTCAAGCCAACCGTTACGTTGTTTGGCTTGAGGGGTAGGTGGAGCACGGCAAGATGACTTGATGAGAAATCTGCGATTAGATTGCCAAAAAATCAGTCTGAAACCACTTTTCGACCAGTTAAAAATTGGTCACCGCAGGAAGGCAGTGCAAAACAGCAGTGGTCGCCGACATCACGCTTTTTGGGACGCGCAGGCAGGTCTACTCTGCGAAAATAAAATGAAATCTGTGAAAATTTCCCAAAATTTCAATTTTGTCCATTTTTAGAGTTTTTGCATTGTCGCGGTCAGATGTTTTGCTTACATTACGATATATTCATTAATATTTTGAGGTTTTTATACACTTTTGAGCAAAATAAGTTGCAAAAATTTAAATCAATCATACTAAGCGAAATAGACAAATTAAAAAATGATCTTAAGACTTATTTAAATTTTAATAAAATTAATAGCTTAAAAACGTATGAAAACCTCAAAAGTATAATAAATATATCGTAATGTAAGCAAAACATTTGACCGCAGCAATGAAAAAACTCTAAAGGGAGACAAATCTAGTTTTTTGGAAATATTCCCCCGAAATGTTTTTTGCGCTTTGCCGTTTCCCTGCTTGCGCGTCCTAAAAAGCTTGATGTCGGTGACCACAGCTGTTTTGCATCGCCTTCCTGCGATGAGAAAGTTATTGTTGGTCGGAAAGTGGTTTTAATCGGATTTTTTGGGCAATCTTCATCGCCAACTTCTTTTCAACATCACTTGCCGTGCTCCACTGCCCACCCTCACGCCAAAAAACTGTGACGGCTGGCTTTTACATGCACCGGGTGCACCACCAACAAGATGTCAAGCGGGGACGAGGTTGCTACACACTGGCTTCCTTCCAGATTGGCTCGATCATCACCAGTTTCCCAAGCGGGCTCAGAAGGGTAAAAAATCCTTCGCAGCATCGCCCCCCCGCTGCATGCCTGCTCCCCGACCCCCCCCCTGTGATCGAACACCCCTCTGGGGTGCTGCGAGTCGTGCGAGGAGCGTTGCACCCCCCTTCCAACATCGAGAACGATGCGAACCAGCTAATTTCCAAAAATAGCAAAATTTCAAATTGTTATTCAAATGTTATCAATACGCTGGACTGCGATTCACAGATACAGCGATGTCTGTGGACATGGCGTACCATTTGCTGTACTCAGGATGGAGGATGTGCATCAGCGGATGCGCAGTCCCATAGCGGAAGAACTGCTTTGCAAACGCTCCGACTGTCGTCTCGAAGTCGTGTCGGACCAGTGCATGCTCGTCGTAGAGCGGAGTGACGCCGTGCTTGATCAGTCTCACACAGAACTCGACGTCCTCGAACGCTGCAGCGGGGAAGCGCTCGTCGAATAGATGATGTGATAGGATTGATTTGTGGCAAGACATGTTGCACGTGGCTCCATAGAGCAGACCTTCGCTAAGCCGCCTGCCGTTCAAAGTTCCCATCAGATCGTGGTACCGACCCACTGTTCCCGGCTGCAGCGCTGCGGTCTGACCGCACAATACACCCGGGTGGCGGAGTTGGCGTTCGGCGTGTCGCCAAAGCCAGGCCTTGTCCACCTTGCAATCCGAATCGGTGAAAGCGATAAAACATGGGTTGAGTAGCTGGGTAGCAACCCTTACCCCCGTGTTTCGGGCGGCCCCAGGCCCCAGGTTCTTGTCGTGTCGGACAAGCAACACGGGTTCGCCGGCCTTGCAGAGTGGGCGGAGATCCATCGGTGAGCCGTCGTCGACCAAGATCAGTGTGCCTCCGGCCAACAGCACCGACTCAATGGCAACGCGCAATTTGGCCAGCTGGTGCTCGTTCGATGTCAATGTTGGCATCACCACTACGGGCCTCGGCGACATGATAGTTGCCAACTGGCTGGGCGACAGCTCGGGCACGGTGGGCGACCGCGAGGCTGCTGGCTGCCGAGGAACACAGCCAGTTCGCTGGCCAAAGTGGTAACTCAAAATCGCCACGAAAGCAAGAATCATGTTTGTCGGCAATTGCCACGCGCAGGAGGTGACACAGGCAACATGATGCAGGCCTTGGAGCAGCGACATGGCCAAGCTCGTCGAAAACATGGTGAACGTCATTCAATATTGAAATTTGAATTTTGAATTTTTTAAGATACTATCAAGCCGACAACAGTGCATCGACACAAGTTCTCCCTACAGCCGCTACAAACTCTAAAAATAAAACAAGCAATAGCTACTTGCTCTATTCTCATCCCAAGCGATGGCCCCTCAACCTCCAAGCAGAACAATCTCGCTCTCCAAATCGATGCAATTTCCTCTCCAATCTGACCTTCCAATTTCCTGCAAAGCATTAGATACATCGACAGGGCGACCCTGGCAAGTGAACATCCACAGCCCTTCTTCCCTCGCATCACTCCTGAATCTCTCCAACCCCTCCCCACCCCTCTCCCTCTCCCTCACTGAAGCGATGAAACTTGATGTGGAGAAAGCTGCCGAGCTCCCTAAGAACCGGAACATTCTTCGCTCCTACTTCACCAAGCTCCCCTCCCAATTCGAAATAGACTTGATCCTCCAACTCTACGAGCACCACCTCAAGCTCCTCCAAGACGACGCCGACGAGCCATCATCCATCCCCTCCCAAATAGAAATAGTCCAACTTCACTACCTCGAGACTTGCTCCTCCGGCTCCCTCCTCACCTTGCTCTCCTCCCTCCCCTCCCCCCTCCTTCCCCTTCCCATTGCGGCCACCTTCACCGAGCAGATCGTCTCTGGCCTCTCGTTCCTCCACTCTCACAACTTCACCTGCAGCGGGGGTTCAGGCCTTAGTTGCAGCAACGTCATGATTGGGAAGGGGAACAGCATGAAGCTTTCCAACTATACATATACATACACAAGCACGCACGGTTCGAGCGCGAGCGCGAGCATGCAGTCTGCGGACTTTAGATCAATCGGCCGACTAACGCTAACGTTAATTGGCGCGAAGGACATTAACCAAGTCACCGACGCGGGGGCGAAGAGCTTCGTATCCGAGTGCTTCAAGGGCGGCAAGACTTCCACCATACTGAGGCACCCGTGGCTGAGGAGGGCGACGATGATAGCAAACCCAACTTCAATCCAGCAGCAGCAGCAGCAGCAGCAGCAACCCCCCAGCCCCCCAATACAACCCTCCAGCCCCCCAATACTGCAAGGCTACATAACGAAGAGCGAGAGCGAGGGCAGCCTGGCGAACATAAGCGACTCGACTCCAGTTACGTTCAACAAGAGTTATAAAAATGTGAGCAAAAATGATCAAGAGGACGACGAGTTTTGTTTCGACGAGGAGGATTCGGACGACGACGACGTCAACGGGGGTTGGCTCGGGGGAGCCCTCCCAACAGTAACAGTAACAGGAGGGGGGGGGATTAAGGAGAAGTTCTTGACCTGTCAGCAAGAGGCGTTTTTGAAGAACGCCAGGAGGTAGGTACTTACTTGGTTGTGTGGAGGGGGGGAGAGAGACCCCCCCCCACCCCCCCCCTTTCTGCTCGGCTTTTCGCTGCGCTCCGAAACCTGATGGACGCAGCTCCTCCCTCGCTACCGCTCGGTCGATTGCAATTATTAGACATAAAAATTAGATTTCCTAAGTCCATGTATAGATTATAGATTAAAACTGGCTATCGTGGCCTTGTGCTTGTCGTTCAACCACTCTTGTGTGATTTCGAACGCCCCATTCTCTTTAATGCTTTGTTGAACTACTTCCCCCAAAATAGTCTCGTTGACGTTTTTGGGGAGGAAGTACATTATTTTGGAGGAGACGGTGGAGGCAAGTTTCAATAGATCTCCGCCGTGGGTGAAGGAGCTCGTGGAGGAGGATTCCTTGTCTTCACCTTCGTCGTCGCCCCCTCCCCCCCCTCCCCCTCCCCCCACCTTCACCTCTGCCCCATCACTCCGTACCATAATGTGCTTCGTAATGTCGAACCCATTTTTCCCAACGCTGTTGTAATCCACCCCGCCCCAAGGCGGCGACAAGAAAACCACGTCAACCGAGCCCGCAGGCTGAGAGAAGCTCTCCAAGCCAATGATGGGGGAAATGTCCGTAGACTCGGATTCCTCAAACCTCAATTTGTTCATTTCCATCCACCGCACGAGAAACTCGTGACCATCTCTCCCCAGACGCTTGCCAGCGTCCGTCCTGAAGTAGTCCGGCAACAGCCTCACAAGCTTCTCATCGCAATGCTCGTAAACGTCTCTAAACAAACAGGTGTTTTCATCCGCATTTGCATTTGCCATCTCAACCTGATAGTCGTAGCACCTCCTCAGCCCCTCAATCCCAATAGCCTCAATTTTATCCGCATCACTGACAATGTCCCGCATCGCCCTAACTCCCTCGTTTAAATCCGCGTCCATCAGCCCCTTCTTCTCCCGCGAGAAGCTGACGTTTTTGATTATTTTGTTTATCGCCGCGACGTCCTTCGGAGGGAGGGAGATCGTCGAAGTGAGGAATTGCTCGACTGTGGAGGACGAGGCAGACGCCGTTTGGGAGTATTTGTGGTCGAGGACGTCGTGGAGGAGGGCTGCAATTGCGACTATGTCGCGACTGGTTGTAGCAGTAGGAGTTGTTGTTTCCATCATATCATATATTTTCATGCTGTTCTCATAAACAGCAATCGCGTGGTTCACCCCGTGAGATTCAGCCCGGTCCGAAAGCGCCTGTCTCAAGAACTTCATGGTTTGAGATACGACTGGTGACGCTGTCGCCTTCGTTGTCGCCTTCGTTGTATTTATTATTTGGCCACCCAAAATCCCCATGACCTCCAACGAATCCCCCAAAACAAACAAAATCTTCCCCTCCTCAACACCGTACAACCTCGCGTTACTCTCGGCCATCTTCAGTCGGCTATAGTCGGTGTCAACGGCAACCACGAGCCCCACGTCCTCCTGCAACGCCAGGGAAATCGTGTCCCCACCGACGCCACAGAAAGCGTCGAGGACGACCAGTTTTGACTTAGACGTTTTAGACGAAGATTTAGACGAAGATTTAGACAACGCAGCAATCCTACCCGAGTGGTAGTTAGCAATCGCCTCAGGTGTCACCGAGTACCACGATTGGGGGTCGAGCTGTACACCGGGGGGGGTGTCGAACTTTGAGAAGAAGCGCGAACGCTGGACCCAGTACTTGTCCGGGACCACCGAGGGACTGTGGGGGTTGGGAATGTTTGTCAAACCGTCGAGACCGTTTGGGAGGTAAGAGGGCTTGGTGGAGGAAGAGGAGGTAGGACGCTTGCGCTTCTTGCTCTTTATTTTGTTTATGAAGCGAATGCTGGATTCATCACTGGAGCTGTCCAAGGAGGCGGAGGAGGAGGAGGAGGAGGAAACGAGGGAGGAGGAGGAAGGAACAAACTTTACTTTTCCGTAATTAGCGTCGTTAAATTCTCGATTTGATGAACTGGGCAAGGAACAGGGGGGGGGGGAAAGCACAAATTTGTTGTTTGAATCGATTTGCATCACAAAACTGTCGCTAAGGTTTACGCGACGCCGTGTCACCGTTACTGTGTACATGGCCGGTGAATGGTGTATGTTGTAAATTTTGAAATCATTTGCAAAACATGAGCGATTGGGTATGCCCCAATTGCACCTTTGAAAATCCTTCAGAGTTTGTCTCCTGTGCAAGCTGCTCCGTTCCTCGTGGTAAATTAGAAGTGTTCGATCCATTCGACGACACACATTACACTCCTGCATCGGATGACGATGCTGCCTCCATACCCCCCCCCTCCCCGCCCAACCAAACTGCTGAGCGAACCGAGACTGCGAAGCGCTCTCGATCCAACAACTTGCAGGACAACCCAAATGATTGTCAAATGACTTCCCAATTCAAGAAATCCATTCCAAATACTCAAGTCATCCCGGGGCACAGCAAAGGGGAAGGTTTGAGGAACGGAATAGAGAATAGTTCGTCGTTGTTGGCTCTCAGCGAATCTGGCGGCAATGAAAAAAGCGCGTTCGACGCCTCGCTTGCGACTGTGAGGAGCTCTCGATCCAACAACTTGCAGGGCTACAACCCAAATGATCATCAAATGACTTCCCAATTCAAGGAAAGCATGTCACTTATTCAGGTCATCCCGGGGAACAGCAAAGGAAATGCAGGCAATGGATGGTCCAGCTCCTCCTCCATGGCTCCCCGGGAAGGGATGAGGAATGGAATAGAGAACAATCCGTTGTTGGTGGCTCTCAGCAAATTTGGCGGCGATGGAAAAAGCGCGTTAGACGCCTCGCTTGCGCAGGCGCAAATTGAGTGGGAAGAACACGATAACGAAGACCCACGCCAGAGAGACGAGCGAATTAATCAGCTTCTAATGAACGAAGATAAACTCGCCAAAAGCGCCAAGAAACCAACCTTTTTCACTATTCCGCCCCCAGCGAACGTTCCCTCGGGCGATATGGCAAGCGAGGTTGCCCGACTTGATACCCTAGGGCGCTACAAAGACATCACATCACAAAACTGGAACGGGCCTCTAAAACTCGGCGAGACAATCAGGTTCTTGTCGGACGCAGATTCGCCCACACAGAACGCGTACACAATACGCCGCACGGGTTACACGAGTGTCGGGCTCTTCTACGTCTGCAGCTGCTTGACGTGGTTCATGGATCAGAAAAGCGGAGGCGTGGGATTTAGAGGGAGAATCAAGTCTTGCAAACACATTTGCAGGCTGCGCGGAGAAAGTGCTGAATTTGATCGGTGCAGGCCCGACAACCCAATGCGCTCGATGGTGAACAACAAAACCTTCATGCCATCGCTGCCTCACAAAGTTACGCTGGAGTACTTAAATCAGGACAATAAGGGAGAGTTCAATGATTGGATTGTCAGCGAGAAGTTCGACGGGATCAGATGCTATTTTGATGGTTTCAATTTTTGGACCAAAGCAGGGATGCCGATTTTCCCCCCAGAGTTTTTCATGGAGGGATTGAGGACTAGCGATGGAACGAAGTTCACGCCGCTGGATGGTGAGCTCTTCATCGGGCGGGGGGACTTCCAGGAGCTGGTGCATCTGGTCTTACGCTCAGATATGCCAGATTGGTGGAAGAATGTTAAGTACATAGTTTTTGATTGTCCAGAAGCCACGGGGGGGCTTGAGCTTCGCCTGGGTGTTGCGCGAGAAAAAGTTAAGGAGGCCAAATGTAAATACGTGGAAGTTGTTGAAACGGAGAAAGTCAGCGACAAGGAACATTTGCTATCAAAGCTGGACGAGGTCGACAAGTTGGGGGGAGAAGGTTTGTGCTTTGCTGATCCATATGCGCGGTACAAAGCCGGACGGAATAAAAGTTCACGAAAGGTGAGCGAGCGAAGCGGGCGAGCTTTGAGGAAGACTCGAGCCTTTCGTTTTGTTCTGTATTTGGACCACCCCTGAACATCGCGTGCGCAACAAGATGCGTTTGGCCGAACTCGCCACCGTGTCCAATTCCGAGTGTCTGAAGACGTTATGCGTCGGAGTTGTGGTTGGATTTGTGATTCGCCTTTTTGCCAAATTTATTTTGTTTTTTTTTCACATTGACCTGCAAATGCCGTGTTTCGGACCGTCCCTGAACAACCCCCCCCTGAACAAAAAAAGATGCACCTGAGTTTTCACATTGGCGTTCCACTTGGCGTGTTTCGGGTTTCTGTCTCGAACAATGAATTGCGCGAAATGGCTACAGCCACCACCCACATCCTCTACTGAACTAACCCACTCAATATAATGGACTCGCTTCATTCGTTTTGCTCTTGCTTCATTAAAAATGCACCTCGCTTCGCTCGGTGCAGCTGAAGCTCTACGAAGACGACGAGGCGGTGATTGTAGACTACCAAGGCGGAACTGGCCAGTACCTTGGCTACTTGGGAGGTTTGGTCTGTCGCGGACGCAATGGAAATAAGTTTACGATAGGCAACGGGTTTCCATTTTATATGCGAGAGCCTCAGTACGCCGAGGAGCATTTTCCTCTTGGAAGGTGAGCGAGCAATCCGAGAATGAGAACGAGAATGCTTACACCAAAACTAACTTGCACGCGCACTCGCTTGGCTCGGCTCGGCTCGGCTCGGCGCAGCTTCGTCACGTTCGCCTGTTTTGGTTTATGGTACAACGTTAGGAGCGAGACAGTCCCGTCGATCCCAAGGCTGCCAAATTTCCGTTCAAAAGCCTTCGAAATCCCCAATGTCCCCCTTGAACCCAATCCAGACGCTGAAGATGAAATTCATGAAAGGAATTGTTTGAATCTGTTGACAATGAATGTGGATGTTTATCTCCAGCAGCATGGGAGCTCGCGGGACTTTGTAGACGAAGAAGATGCGGATAATGATAATACAAAGATGGGGAAGAGAAAGAGAAGTAATTAGAACCTAGTCCATATCTAAAATTTTATCCACGATTCCATACAAGACCGTTTCCGACACACTCCCAACACTCGAATCGAGAGCCTTGCCAGATTTGTAAACGACAACTGTAGGTATTTCCTCGATTTTCATCAGTTCGCAAATATCCTCGTGCTCGTCCGTGCATACCTCCACCATTGTAAGCTTCGAATCCTTATATTTATCCAGCAGAGACGCTACCACCGGAGCTGTGAGACGGCATGGCCCACACCACGGAGCATTGTAAAAAACCAGAGTGGGAGTTTCCGAGCTGAGTAGTTTTGTTAACTCTTCTGCGGACGTGATTTCAGGGGCGCCCGATTTTGCGTTGTAAAGGGGAGACCAAGACGGCCTGTAGAGGGAGGGGTGAGAGGGCCTCATTGTAAGTTTTTGTATTGAAAGTTTCGTTGGATTTGTTGTGGTGAACGCCGATGTGGACGTGACCAGGAGTATACACATCATGTAGGTCACGTAGGGATTGCACATAATCTCCAAAACGACTATGATAACGCTCAAAATTCTGTTTTGGATTGGTTTTGGAAATTTGTTCCCAGATATCCACAACAGATAGCAAAGCCAGCCAGTTCGTTTTCTCCACTCTCCCTGTAGCTATGCTAAAGCTTCCCAAACTCGGGGGCCGTATTGCCGTCAAGTTTGAACACGGTGAATCATTCGTTGCCATCATCCAAGCAATCCTCCCTTCAGATTGCAACCCCTGTTGGTGTGATTTAGAAGTACAATACGTAGCTGATGGGGAGGAAGAGACATGCGCTTGGCCAGATCCCGAAATTACCCTGTTAGACTATCGGTCTGTGGAACGGGTAATTGGTGATTCAGTACCATTGATTCAGTTGGAGCGAATTGATCGTTCTGAACTTGCCAAGATAGTTGCCCAGACTTCAAGCAGGTGAACACGAGATTTGATGAAGACGAGTATACTCGCGATAATATGCGCGAATTGGCTGCAGACAGCTACGTCAACTACTAGCTAAATAACTCACCCAATTCGTTTAACCCAATTCGTTTGACTCGCTCGTCTCACTCCTCTCGCTCGCTCGCTCGCTCGCTCGTCCTTCATTAAAATTTGCGCACAATCTAATCTCGGTCTTTTGCTGCGCAGCATCGAATACCAACCGATCCCGATAACAATAGCCCTAACATCACTGTTTTCGACGGAGGCTCTTTCAGCCGAAGATATATCCACCCTAACCTCACCAAACCCAAACAATGCGCCATCGCATTTGCTCCATTCCCTGCGCGATTGGCGGTTTTTGACTACGTACAAGACACCCTTCACATTCACACCCATAACGCTCGACACTCTGTCGATTGAGAAAGAGGCGCTTCTCCTAATTGAAGCACAAAACCTTTCCTTATCTCCGATTTGCGTGAGCATCTTCGCCGGAAGTATCGAAATTATGGAACCGACCATATTCAGCGCTCCAGTCGAAGACGGTGCCGACCGGAGCGCAGCAGTCATCGCCGAGTCAAAGAGATTTCGAAGTGAGTACGAGTTGGCGTGCAAAAACCAGGAGGAGGAATTTCATTGGACCGTGAGGGGAGGCTTATGGCCAGTCGTTTTTCGTCGGCACAGGGGTGAGTCAGTGGAGTACTTAGGATAAATTTTAGAATGAATGTTAGGATACTTTTCCTTTAGAAACCCTGCTTTTCCTATTCTTACACACACAAAACCTTAATCCTCTCATTCAGTTTGATCAATAGTTGGCCGCGCTAACGCCGTTCCACGCCGTGTACGCATCCACCACCTCCTGCACGTCATTCTTGGATCCCATGATAATTGGAACGCGGATGTGGACTTGGTCGGGAAAAATTTCCATCACTCTGTTCCTTCCGGTGCTGCTCATTCCCCCCGCCTGCTCGATCAAGAAGCTCATGGGTGCTCCTTCGTACAAGAGCCTGAGCTTTCCGTTGACGTTCTTCTTGTCACTGGGGTAGCCGAAAACGCCACCGTACAGCAAAGTGCGGTGAACGTCGCCGACCATGCTTCCAATGTACCTTGAGCTAAACGAATTTCCACTCTTTCCCTTCCCCTCCCTCCACTTCTCGACCGTCTCGCGCATGGGCTCGTCCCACTGTGGGAGGTTCGCCTCGTTGAACGAGTAGATTTTCGATTCAACCGGCATCATGATTTTGGGGTGGGTCAGAACGAACTCTGCGCATAATGTTAGTTTAACAGCATTGGAAGGTTCGCTTCACTCGCTCACTCGCTCGCTCGCTCACTCACCTCCGATGTTCTCGTCGAGCGTGAAGCCGTACACGCCGCTGCCGAAAGTGACAACGAAGAAGCAGCTCGAGCTGTACAGGCAGTAGCCAGAGCTAACGAGCGAGGTTCCGGCCTTGAGAGTGTTTGTCAAACACTTGAGCTCCTGAGTGGACAGAGAGTCAGACGCGTCGACCTCGCACTCATCGTCGTGCTCAAAGATACCGAAGATGGTTCCGGTTGGGATGCCGGCGTCGACGTTGCTGGAGCCGTCCAACGGGTCAAAAACCGCCGTGTACTTTGCCGTCTCGTCGAACATGATGTCCTGAAATGGGGGTGATGTGATGATATGATGAGATGATATGATTGGTGTGGTGGTTGAGTTAGTTATAGGATTGGTTTATCTAATAATAACACAATTCAACTCACCTTGGAAACATCAATCCCCTTAACGTCAACAGGAACGTCCTCCTCCTCCGAAGCAATGACTCCCATCCTCCCAGTAAACCTAAGAGCAGATTTCAAAACCTCATTCGTCATCACGTCCAGCTTCTTCTGCTCCTCTCCCTGGATGTTGATGTCGCCCGAGTCCATGTACCCGACGGTACCCGTAAGCTGGGAGCGCTTAACCATGGAAGAAATTGCCTTGCAGGCAGTTTCGATCCCGGAGAAAAGGGAAGGCAATTCCGCAAGCTCCGGGTTCAGGGAAGCGACCTCGATCATGAAACGGGTTAGCGTAACACCAGTTGTCTCGCAGACTTCGTCAAACACGGGAGCGGTGGTCTTCATCGAAGGTGTCTGTGAGGATTTGTTTTGATGGTTAGATTTGGATCTTCGACATCAATTTGTTTCGTCAACTTACTGCGTGTCGAGAGACCGAAAGCCGGGGGGCCAGGAAACTGGGTTGGAAGGCCACCACTCCATTACCCAGAAAAAGCGCCAAGAATAAAGTGGCCATATTTTGGCTGCAATCACCTCACAAAATTGAGTGAAAAATTATAAAATTTGAGTAAAGTAAACGAATCTCTGTACCTCTGGACGATCAATTCTCCAAAATGAAACTTTTTCATTGCCTAGTAGGCCTAATTGTCCTCCTCCCATCCGTTGCGTATTTGCAACAAACCACTACGCCCCAGCCAATCACAAGGCTTTTTGTAAAGAAGACATCTTTAGACTCCACCACACAATCCGCCGCCCCCCCCACCACATCATCCAAGACACCATGGTCCCCCGAGACCTGGAAATCGTTTCCGCCTACCCAAATGCCCGTTTACGACGACTTGGACCAGCTCAAGAAGTCGACCGATCGCATCCGGAACTACGCCCCTCTGGTCTTTGCCGGGGAAGTTAGAAGCCTGCACGACCAGCTAGCGAAGGCCACCCAGGGCCGCGGGTTTCTCTTGATGGGAGGAGACTGTGCCGAGAGCTTTGAAGATTTCAATGTTGATTCGGTTCGAGACACTTTCAGGTGAGTCACCCTAATCCAAATCCCTTACCCCTTGTCCCTTACACTTACCCATTTACCCCTTACCTTACCTAAATTCCCAATTTTTGCACAGAGTCATCCTCCAGATGGCTCTAATCCTGACGTTCGGCGGAAACGTTCCAGTGACAAAGGTTGGGCGGATGGCGGGGCAATTTGCGAAGCCCCGGTCCGACTCCACCGAGACGATTGGCGACGTCTCCCTCCCCTCCTACCGCGGAGACATCATCAACTCCGACGAGTTCACCCCCGAGGCGAGGAAGAACGACCCCAAGAACATGGAGCAGGCCTACCACCAGTCGGCCCAAACTTTGAACATTTTGAGGGCGTTTGCGACGGGAGGGTATGCAGACATTTCCAGGCTCCACGCCTGGAATTTGGACTTTGTCGAGGCTACTGAGGATGGCAGCAAGTATCGCAAGTTTGCTGATAAGGTTGACGAGGTGAGTGAGTGAAGGGAGGAGCTTGAGCTTGAGCTTAAGCTTCTTAAAAAAAAAAAACCCATTGTCTAAATTTAACAAAAACAACATCACACAACACAACACAACACCACAAAACACAGTCTCTGAGGTTCATGAAGGCCATCGGAGTCAACACCGACGGACCAGAATTCTCAAAAACTGACTTCTTCACCGCCCACGAGTGCCTCCTCCTCCCCTATGAGGAGGCACTCACCAGGCAGGACTCTACCACAGGAAAGTTCTACGATTGCTCCGCCCACATGCTTTGGGTCGGGGAGAGGACAAGGCAGCTCGACGGCGCCCACCTGGAGTTCACCAGGGGAATCGGCAACCCCCTCGGCGTCAAGATCTCGGACAAGTGCACGCCCGACGAGCTCATTCGCATTTGCGAAACGATGAACCCCGACAACGTGCCGGGACGGCTCACCGTCATTGTCCGGATGGGACACTCGAAGATCAGGGAGAACCTGCCGGGCTTGATCCGCGCGGTGCAGCGCGAGGGAAAGTCGGTGCTGTGGATCAGTGACCCGGTTCACGGCAACACGTACAAGACCAGCAACGGCTTCAAGACGCGTGGGTTCGACATGATCAGGGAGGAGTTGAAGGGGTTCTTCGACGTCCACGAGGAAATGGGGTCACACCCCGGAGGTGAGCGATGGTTGCGAAGCGATTGAGCCTTGATACCGAATTGAGCTATGAATGGGGGTGTGAGCGGGTGAGGGGGTGAGCGGGTGGGTGTCCGAACGGTCCGGAGCCCGGGAGGACCGGGACCGCCGGGACCGGAACCGCGACCGGGAGCCTAAGTGCTGTATTGGTGCATTGGCAGGAGAATGATGGCTCATGGCTACAGACATAATGGCTACATCCACTACTAAACTAACCCACTCAATTATTTGGACTCGCTTCATTCGTTTTGTTCTTAATTCGCTTCATTAAAATTGCGCACAATCTCGCATATTTCGCTCGGCGCAGGAGTTCACTTGGAAATGACCGGAGACGACGTGACCGAGTGTGTGGGAGGAATCCAAGAGATCAGCGAGGAGAAACTTGCGAGCAGGTACCACACCCACTGCGACCCAAGGTTGAATGGCGTTCAGGCTCTGCAAATGGCGTTCTTGATTGCCGAGCGAATGCGAAAGGTTAAGGGTTTGCCGGAGCTTGATTAAAGGGTAGAAGAAAGGTAACGGGGTCAAATAAATTCTATCTAGCTGGTCATATCAAGTTTTCTACGGTTTTGACAACTTTCTTTTGCCTCCTCCATGCTCTACCAATTCAACCTCGTCAAAGTCGTAAGAATTCTCATCAGCATTGACAGCCACCGCATCGTAACACAAAGTTTCACGCTGTTCTCTCTGGTCCTCCCCCTCGCCGCAACACGCCTTCTTGAACGCGTAGTAGGGACTCACGAAAAGCAACAATCCAAATACACAAAACAGTACCCCAATCCACCACTCCTCGGTCTCGTCCACACCAAGATCAAACGAATCACCCTTTGTCAAGATCTCCATCTTCAAGAACGGATCACCACTCGCCCGCACGTGAACTTCAATATCGTTCCAGTCGATTACTGGGAAGTGCAGCTCCGCGCTGCGCCGAACGAAGAAGATGCGAATACAATTTAAGTTTAGCAGTGGCTCGTATTCTCGTCTTCCTCAAGGATCGCTCGCTTCGCTCACTCACCTGTTCATGCTCGTTTTCATAACTGGGGTGATGAAACCATAACTCAGCGGGTTCCACTCATTCCTACTCGCACAACCGTACGATAGCGGATCCGCCGGATCCACCAAATTCAACTCCCAGCCCTCACCCACCGCATCCAGCTCAACCTGCAGGCAAATAATTTTTAGCCTGCTGAAGATTTCGCATTTTCCGTTCCGGTATACGCCCTTCTGCTGGTTGCTGCACTTCGTCTCTGGGCTCGGCGTGAGCGCATGTTTGATATCGACCTTTGCCAAAGGAACTGGAGCCAATTTTATTGGAATAATTGAAGTTATGGGCTGCGCCCGAGCGAAGCGAGGCGCATTTTTAATGAAGCAAAAGCAAAACGAATGAAGCGGGTCAAAAGAATTGAGTGGAATAATGTTAGTTTAGTAGTGGATGTAGCCGTCTGCAGCAATTTCGCGGGATTCATCGCGAGTATGCTCGTCTTCACTTTCGCTCGCTCACCTCAGCATCCTCATCGCCACCCCCGCCGTTGAAGGTGGCGTGGATTTTGAATCCCGCAACAGGGAACTCGTGGTCGTCGCCATCGTTGAGGTCAACGGGAGGGATAGATTGCTCGGTGGTCGTGAGAGCGTAATTGTACGGGACGTACTTGACTTGGACCGAGGGCTCGAGATTAATGATGGAAGAAAATCGGTCAGAGTTGGGGTCTGTGTTCAGACTGAGGGGCAGCAAGTTGTCCGGACTGAAAATGCTGTTGTGGTAGTTTACTTCGAGGGAGAAAGTAGAGTCTCGCAGTTGCTGTTGGGCAAGAGTCCAATTTTTCTGCATGGCCTCATATTGGTGGATCAAGGAAGAGTGCTGCTGCTTGGTCGAGTGATAAATGTTAAAAAATCCATATACGAAGAGGCAGACGGAGAGGAGAAGGAGAGAGAGGTGGCTCATGGAGGCTTTCTCCGTGGGAGTGTTGTATATGTTGTACTTGGGTCGGCGGCGCTGTATTCTAGACATTTTTGAATTTCGTGTGATTGCTGGGGGGAAAGGGTGGTGTGGACGAGGATGAGGATGAGGACGAGAATAATAAGTTTACACGATTTTATTCTTCAAAATATTTTTTTGATCACGACCCATTTTAACCAAACAAACTTTTTATCCAACAAAAAGATTTTGGGTCATCAGGTACGCACAGGTATATAGTTAGCCCCCCCCCCCCCCCCCCCATCAAAAAAATATGTTGGTGCCCCCCTTTCTCCTCCCCCTTTTCCTCCTCCTCCCAGCAATCCATGGAAAGAGGGCAAAAATGGATTTTTCCAAAGCAGATGGCAAGGACTTCTTTGATGCCAAGTGCTCTGCTTGCGTGTCAATTGTCATGGAGCTCGAGCGCAATTTGGAGCTTGAACAGCCCCGCATGAATGTTGATTTGAGAAATACCCTCATGGCCAGCAACGACCAAAACAATAAGATTATCCCCTACGAAGTGTCTGAGCTGCGAATTATTGAGACAATAGAGGAGCTCTGCCCGGCTATGAATCAGTATGGCATCACCAAGATGGAGGACGGCTTTGTGAGCTTCCAGCGCTACAATGCCAAAGGTGCAGGGACGGTCAAGATTCAAGGCAGTATGGTGAGAGAGTTTGAATGCTTGGCGAACTTTAAATTTGCCTGCTAACCAACACCAACTACAACAAACGATAATCAAATTTTACGCAGATGCTTGGGTCCGACGACTTTGAGCAGAACAGGCGGTTCCTGCAGAGCTACTGTGACTCCATTACGGAGGAGTACGCAGATGAATTCGAGGAGGCCATTCGCTCAGCCGGCCTGGCCAAGTTGGCGCACAAGCAACAATCCCTCAAGGTTGCCGCGCTGAAGCGCGCCGGCAAATCCACCAAGGACCCCTTGTTCGACGAGCTCGACGAGACAACGCAGGCCTACTTCACGCTCGGGCTTGATCCGATTGCGACTCCTGCAGAGGTCAAGAGGGCGTACAGGAAGCTGAGCAAGGAGCTCCACCCGGACAAGGTACACGGAGAGGACGAGGACAAGCTGCAGAAGTTCCACGAGACTGCTAGAGCCTTTGAAATCATCACTGGTGAAAAACTGGCCCCCTACGGCGACTTGTACAGGAACATTTGCGTCGACATTGTCGGCAAGTGCGACAACGAGGAGGACATTGAGGCGGTGAGGTTCTATTTCCCAAGCTACCGGGATAGCAAGCTGAGAGGCATGAAGGAGACGGAGACCGAGAGGGAGGAGAGGCTCGGGAACAATAACTTACAGCCCAAGGATAAGTCGAAGAGAAAGCAGAGTCAAATCGTGACGGATGAAATGTAAAGACAATGTGTAAATAAAATGCATGTTTTCTCAAAATTGTTTATAACTTCCCCTCTGCATTTTCATCTTGGCCACTCGCTCCTTGTCCCGCTCAAACTTATCTCGCATCTCGTCTAAGCTCCGCTTCTTGGAATCTTTTACCTGGAAGCGATAGAAATCGCTCAGACCCGCGTTTTGGTCGGTCTTCTTTGTCGACCGTGACCGCTTGTTTGCTTTTCCCCGTCGCCGCTGGGCATTGTTATTGTTGTTGTTGTCGTTGCCCCCGCCAGAGCCTGATTCTCCGTTCTTCATCCCCTCAATCTCTCTGTTGTGGTGGCTCTTGTTCGTGTTTTTGTACGAGACCGTTACGAAGCCGTCAGCATCTGGGAGACTGGTGTTCATAGCTCGAGCACTAGTATTTAATGCGTTCTGTGCATTTTCTCTCTCCTCGTAACGCGCCATGACGTCGTCTGCACTCGATTGCAGTTCCTGCGCCGAGTGCGACCGAGCGAAGCGAGGCGCATTTTTAATGAAGCAAAAGGGGGTTAGCTCAAAATTGGACTCGGTGGCGAGTTCGGCCAGGCGCATCTTTTTGTGCGAGAGGGTTGATCAGGGACGGTCCAGATCAGGGGAATGTTCACTCACACAACCAATAGCAGTTCATTTAATTCCGCTCGCTCGCTCGCTCACCTTGGATGTGGGTATGTTCTCGAGGTGGACGGACAGCAGTTTTGCAACTGCTTCGTTTTTGGTTAGCTTGGTGATATCCGCTGCTGCTGCTGTTGTTGTTGCTGTTGTCGACGACAACTTCCTCCCCATTTCCTGTAACACATTTAGGTCGTCCGCGTCAACAGTGACCTCAAGGGGCTTGGCGCCCTTCTTCTTCGAATTCTTCTCAGCACACTTGACGAACGATCTCAAGTGAGCCGGCGTCGTGAACGAAAGGTAGCCGAAATTCACATCGCTAGTGGTCGAAGGATATGCGACGACCGAAGAGACGTTCGGTGCATTCGACTGTATAGCTTCGTCCGCACATCCGACGTAACTTAGGATTTCGTGGAGGGAGAGGTGATGTGCGCTGGTCACAGTGTTGTCAGTGGTGGTGTTGTTGATTGCGCTAGATATCGTAACGTTCTCAACAAGTGGCACATCCACTTCATCATCATCATCATCATCATCATTTTTGTTGTTGCTATTATTGCTATTATTGTCCCCGGAACTCTCCAAAATTTTTGAAAAGACGAGCTTCATTGTGCTCTTCAAGTCGAAATTGAGCTGAGAAGGCGAGGAGGAGGAGGAGGAGGTGGACACGTGGAACGACTTGGGGAGATTTGCTATGAAGAGGGATTTGTTTGGGGCGGGTTTGATCTTTTTGGGCTTCTTCTTTTTCTTCTTTTTGCTCGACGAGGATGGTTCAGGGTTGGGTTCATCCATTTCGATGGCCGCTGTTTTTGCGTGGTGCTCCTTGACATAGAGGAAGGTTGTCCGGGAAGATTCTATATTGTATGTATTTGAGGAGATTTTGACCGACACAGGGAGGACGAGTTTAACTACGTGATAGCTTTTCATCATCGCTGGTGATATAAGTGACATTGTGGCGAAATAGGATGTAATAAAGAACTGGTATTCAAGAGAAATTGAAATTTAAATGAAGGGTTCAAGAATATAAATCACTATAGTCATATGGTTTTCTCAATGCTCAGGTTAACCCGAGGGTTTCCAATGCTGCGCCACGGTCCAATGGTGCGGCACATAAATACACACGGTGCTCCCTCGACTTATGCAAGAAGGAGAGCAACTGAGATTCAAGCCACATCTTCATTCACCAAGTTGTACACGAACCGCTTCTCACAAGAACCTCCCCCGAATCCAGCCATAACTCAAATCCTCAACATGCGCGACACGGCTCGTCAAAAGCGCGATTTTGCGCTCTCTGACAAGCTTCGTGATGAGCTTCGTTTTGAGATGGGCATTGGGGTTGATGACAAGGTTAGATGGTGGTGGCATTTGGCCGGAGCGGAAGCCGCTCCAGGCGCTCCAGGCGCTCCAGGCGCTCCAGATACCAACCAGACCAATTCACAACGAATTTCTCTCCACAACTTTCCGGAAAGAACCCCCGAGGAGAAGCACAACGATAGACAGCATCGGACGAAGGTCGAGTTCTGGAAGAAGAAACTTTGGAAGATGGAATTCTCGCCCATCCCCCCGTCCGCCTCGGCCTCGACCAGAAAGCACCTGGAATCGAACATAGCGGCAATTCAAACCGACCCGAAGTTCGCCGAGCTGCAATCGGGAATTTTGGAGCTGATGAAGGTGAGCGAGCGAAGCGAGCGAGCCTTGTGAACAGAAGAAGCTCCGTGTGCGAAATTGCTACACATGGCTACATCCACTACTAAGCTAACCCACCCAATTCGTGTGGCTCGCCTCGCTTCGCTTCGCTTCGCTTCGCTCGGCGCAGCAAAGGGACAAATTCAGGGTGGAAAAGGACTACGAGGCAGCGGATGGGTTAATCACTAGAGTTCAAATGCTGGTGAAAACCAGCGTTTTGGTGAGCGACGGGAGGCTGGGGGTTGTCATAGACGACGAAAGCAAGTTGCTGTTCGTCCACTTGGTGCTGACTGGAGAGGAGGGGGATGGGGAGGGGGGGAGGAGGAAGAGAGAGCTGGAAGGCCAGTGGCGGTGGAAGAAGGAAAACAGAAACTTTCAGCTGCTCCCGAAGATTTTGCAAGCGACCATTCTGAAGGACTTGGAGCTGAGGCAAATTCACAAGAAAACGCGCCATTTTGAGAAAGCCGACGATATCTTAGCCAGGGTGCTCAAGGAAGTTAGAGAAGCCACAGGAGGGAGGGGGGGACTGAAGCTGATGGAGGAGGAGGAGGAGGAGGAGGAGGAGGAGGAGCGGGGGGGGGAGGGGACAATGCCAATGACAATGCCACCAACGAAAAAAATGACCAGAGTTGTTTGGGTGGAAGGGAAGCTTGACAAAATTCTGAAGGAAAAGAAGGATAGGAAGAAGGTGAAGAGAAAAAGGGGTTCGAGGGGAGCTAAGTTTAGTACAATCGAAGAAGCAAAGATCCAAATTTAAATTTTCAAAAGTTTTTCACAGCACCAGAAAAAAAAAAATCTAATTAAAATCTAATTTGCGACGGGCGTTCTTGAAAAATTCACACAGAGACCCCACCATACCATATCATTTGATATACCTGAGCCGAGAAATAAATCACTGCTTCGAAGGCCCACATCGTTATCAAATTTCCAAAAAACAATTCAAAGATCTCATAGCCAGGACACCCTCAGTTATTTTCAAAATTCCTCCAGACTAGGCCGCTCGCATCCCCATACCCCACCTTACCATAACAGCGAAAAATAAATGAAGTTGACGCTAAGCTCAACCTTCCGAGGAGATAAAACCGTTTCCCTGATCCCTCCATCCTGGCCCGAGAGCATTTCCACCTCAATAAACCTCGATTACGAGCTTGGCGATGTGATTGGCCGCGGCGGCTTTGGAGTCGTCATGCTAGCGCGCCGGCGGCTAGGACAGCAGCAGCAGCAACAGCAACAACAGCAACACCAGCAGCAGCACCAGCAACAGCAACAACAACCCTTCACCCCAACCTCCCTCCCGTACTGCTCCTCCCCCCCCCCCCCCCCCCCCCCC
>BRYC01001265.1:0-17635 GCA_030267985.1 Parmales sp. scaly parma
GGATTTGAGTTTGCATTGGGGGGGGATGGGGCAGGAGTGAAATAGTGGGTTGATGTTGATCTATTATAAAAGGTAATAGGGGAGGTGTGTGCACAGCAATTGGTGCTCCGCGTTAGCTCTTTATAGTTTAAGTTTAGTAAAAAAAACTAAAAAAGGAAAAAAGATTTTTTATTCTGCTTAAGCTTTCAAATCCGCCACTTGACCAAAATTGGATCTGACCACAACCCCCCATCCCCCCTTGCTGGTCTGACCACCCCCCACCCCCCTTTGAACCAACCCCCAAACCCCTTCGTGCTCCCTCCTTCACCCTCAGCATACTCCCCAACCCAGCTTGGGTAACCTCTAGCCTCGTGCCCAACCGAAGTTATCCAGGCCCTTCCCTTCTTCGAGCTAAGCGTGCCCCTCTCCACCCTTGTTACATCAGCGTCAGCTGAACGACCCGCCCTGGCCGCATCCGCCTGGGTCACGAGCGAGGAGTACGAGTTCGTCTCGAAGTGGAGGATCGGAGAGTGACGAAACGAAAGTGGAACAAAACGCGGCCGCGAACCTAACACGTAACGTAACGTAACGTCGCTCAAGGGCCACGAATGCGACCTGGGCTGCCAGCTCTTCAAGGAGGGTGGCGTCCCAGGTAGCGTAAAAGGCTGGGCGGTTGCAGCTTCCTCCTCCGCCCCGGCTCCTCCGCCCCGGCTCCTCCGCCCCGGCTCCTCCGCCCCGGCTGGGTGGTTTGGGTCCTCCGCCCGCTTTGGCTTTGGCTTTGGCGGCAGTGGTGGCTCTCCCTCCTTCCCCCGCTCCCGCGCCCCCCGCCCCCACCGTCCCCGCCCTGAAGTTTCACGCCGTGTAAACGGGAAGTACTTGAAAATGGTGAAGACAGAGTTCTTGGGGAGGATCCGGAGGGGGAGACTCCGGAGGAGTTCAGGGGGAATATGGTGTGGGCGAGAGGAGGGGGGGGGGGCACCAGGAGGAGGAGGGTTAGGGTTCGTACTGGGCTCGAACTCTCTTCCCCCATTGCGCTCCCAATCGACCCCACCCGAGATTCGCACTGCTGTCTCGTGCGAACCCCTCCAACGCACAGCCGCTTCCCCCCCCTGTCTTCCGCCACTCCCCTCGAACGGTCATTTTCCGATTTCACTGAAATGTCCTCGAGCACCATCGTCAACCCTAAAAAACAAACAAAAAATTTGTATTATGTCAAGAATATTGTGAAGATTAAACTCCCTCTCTTATTTTGTTCATTATTATTAGTATTTCAGTGTGATTTGTGATAGTGGTTGGGTGTGATTGTGTTTCCTTTTCCTTTTTCCTCTCCTTTTTTTTAGTTTGCTTTCTTTTTTTCTCTCCTTCTTTTTTCTCTCCTTTCCCATTTTTCATTCCCGCTGTGGGGGTTAGGCATCCGTGAGCACAATCGGTACAACATCCCATTGTCCTCCATCTTCGAATCCAACCACCAGGTCGTTAGAGGTTTTGGATTTGGATTTTGTTTTGGACTTGGACTTGAGTTTGCGAGTGCATTTGGACTTGGACTTGGACTTGGACCCGGAGTCGGAGTCCATGTAGCAGCTCTCGCCCAACACACGCAGGGTGGCCTCATCAACTATCTCGGTCACACGGCAACCGCTCATGATCGTATCGATGTCTGTCTGGGTCGTGTTGGAATAGTCCACGGACTGAACTTTGACCGAAATGTCAAAGTCGAACGAATATTGGACCGAGTTTGTTGTGGGTACATTGTTGTCGCAGAAACCGTTGGTAACCGAGGTGACATCAACATTGGCAACCTCGAACAAGCACGGGTCGTTCAAGCACTGCTCCTCGATCATGGACTCGACTTCGTCCTGAACCAGCTCTTCGAACAAAGCCTTGTTATCACAGTCCAGCCTGGGGCAATCGATGTACCCGTAAGTTGGCGAAGAAGTGGGGTACTCCGTGGGGCTGGGGAGGAGGGTGGGGGGGGGAGGGGGAGGGGGAGGGGGGGAGGGGGGTGAATAAGTTAATTTTTTGTCGTTTTCTTCTCGTAGAAACTCTCTCGCCGCTTCGCTTCGCTCCCACTCACCTCTCACTGGGCGCCCCAGAAGGAGCACTGCTTGGAGCACTGCTTGGAGCACTGCTTGGAGCACTGCTTGGAGCTGGACTTATCGTGGGCGCCCCAGAAGGAGCACTGCTTGGAGCACTGCTTGGAGCTGGACTTATCGTGGGCGCCGCAGAAGGAGCACTGCTTGGAGCACTGCTTGGAGCTGGACTTATCGTGGGCGCCCCAGAAGGAGCACTGCTTGGAGCACTGCTTGGAGCTGGACTTATCGTGGGCGCCCCAGAAGGAGCACCACTTGGAGCATTGCTTGGAGCGTTGCTTGGAGCGTTGCTTGGAGCGTTGCTTGGAGCGTTGCTCGGAGCACTGCTTGGGGGACTGTGGGAAGGAAGGGGGTGGGGTGGGGTGGGGTGGGTTGGAGTGATTTTTGACTGTGTTAAATTTTATTGTGTGTGTTTTCGTTTCGTACTGAACTCTCTCGCTTCGCTTCGCTTCACTTCGCTTCCCTCCCACTCACCCCTCGCAGGGCGCATCAGTAGGAGCACTGGTTGGACTCGCCAAGAAATATCCCCTGGTTCTTTGCGTAACTGTGAATTGAAGCTCAACCTTTTCGGACGGTGCGGGAGTGGAAGTTTGTGGAGTTGACGAGATCTTGGGGCAGCTCGAGCTCGATTTTGTCTTGCCCTTCTTTGACTTTTTCGTCGAGGAAGGAGGGGGGGGAGAACCCCCTTGCTTGGAGCTCTTGGCCCCTTTCTTGGGCTGACCATCCTCCTTGGGGGCGCCACTCTTGGCACTCTGCTTGAGATTCTTGGCCCCTTTCTTGCCCTTGCCCTTTCCCTTTTCCTTGCCCTTGCCCTTGTCGCCAGCGTCACCGCCATCCTTCTTGCCCTTGCCCTTGCTCTTGGCAACCGGAGGAGACGGCCCCGGCCCCGGCCCCGGCCCCACGGCCGATCCCTTGTCGCCCTTGTCGCCCTTGTCGTCCTTCTTCAAGGAACGGTTTCCAGACTGATGCATGCTAGCTGTCATTGTGGCTGCCGCCAAGGAAGTTATGCCACTGATGAGTTTCATGATAGTGAAAAAATTTAACTGGTATGGGGAGGGGGGGAAGGTGGAAGGGTGAGGGTGTTAATTTGGAGATTGTAAGGGGAGATTAAAAAAAGATAAACTTTGGGATTTTACTTTTGTCGATCTCCAAGGTACGATCACTTTCGTGCCACAATAAGTAGGCAAGCTTGCAACACTGAAGTAGTAGGAAGGGACCTGGGGGCACAAACTGAGATTTTGGATCTCTTACCGTGAGATAATGCGCTAAAGAACACGGAGAATTTTTTTTGTTTCTAATTTTTTGGGGGGAACCTGCCGGCGTCTCGAAATCCTAATTTTGCAAAACTTAAGCGTAGAAGCGTCTAGCATTTGTCAACTTAGTGAGTACTAATATCAGATAAATAAATAAGAAGTTCAAAGCCAATAATAATAAGCGCCCTAAGTAAACGTCTCCCTCCGGCTAACTCAAACGTATAGGGTCCTGCCGTATGATTATTGGCATCCCAGTACCCCCCCCCCTTTCTCCCACGCCACAAATATAAAAACAAAAACTTTGAGGCCCCACAAGATCCACTCACGACCCTTCTACTGCTCTCACAACCCACAATTCGACCCAGCACACACAAATCCAGCGAGCCAGTGCAGCACGAAGTGTGTTGAGCCATGGCAACGACCCTTTCCTTCTCCACACCTCAACCAACACAACAACACAAAACTAAACTCTGACGGCCGACTACACACACTCTAACGGCCGACTACACCCTGGTGAGCTTACAGAAGAAGGGACTGCTCTTTATTCTCTTTTTTACTCTTTATTACCGCGCCCTTCACCAACATCAGGGACAACGCCTGCGAAGCGAAATATCAATGCTACAAACACCACCCTGATGACTCAGTTGTCCTCCTCAATCTCGATCATAATAAGGTACCTTGGACGAAAATCAACTTCTAATGTAATATTTTAACTTCTATTTCCTTCTTCCTTCTCACTTTCTCATCGTCCACTCATCAATTTTAACTCCTTATCTCTTCTCCTCGCCCCTCTCTCCCTCGCAACCCTTTCCCTTTTCATCTTTGCGACATGATCATCATCTTTGTTGAATTCCGATCCTTTGGGCATGTACGGGATTCTGCACTGTATAATTGTGTTGCAATAATGCTTAAAATTGACCATGCCGGTTTCCTCCGGGTCCGCTTCTCTAACGAGCCTCGCGAGCTCACTTTGACTCATCCTTTCGGCTTCCTTACCAAGAGTGCGAATAAGAGCCTCCACGGTGATCATGTCACCGCCGATTTCTCCCCGTTTCGAATTCTTCTGAATCAACTGGAACGCTGTGGTCAAGTCTTTGAGAGTGTCGTAACTGATTGCGTGCCCCTGCTCGGTGTAGAGCATCTCTCCTCCTCCTCCTCCTCCTCCTCCTCCTCCTCCTCCTCCTCTATTCGTGCTGATCAAATTTGTACCACCCAAGGCGTGGAAGTTGCTTATGATTCGCATGGCGTCCGCATTCTTAATCATGAACGGCCGCTTCGCAAGGGACTTAACCGCATTGGCGCCGCCCCCCCTGGCTCTCAAATTCACATTATTATTATTATTATTATTATTATTATTGTTATGCTTGCCGATGGTTCCGCCCGGCTGATCGTGCAAGAATTGCTCCGCGGCGTATTTCCCATTGTAGCCAGGGCGAAAGCGCTCTCCTCCCTTCTGCTTTTTGGTGCCGAAACTAAATTTGTTTTTCTTGTTCTGCTCTCGCTCGTTGTACTTTTGGGGGAATGACTGCCCCCTTGAGCAGTTTTTTAGCTTGACGTGCTCGTCCCCGCCGAACCACTCACCTCCCAGCATGTTCACCCTCTCCCCGCCCCTGCTTGGAGGTGCTCTATTGACCCCAACCTGAGCCCCGGTGTGCCCGTCAATAGCTACGTCGTCGCGAAAGTGCCGCCTCCTCCTTGTAGCGCCAGCGCTGCTCGGCCGCCTTCGTGCTTGTTTCTTGATTGGTGATCCTGGCGCAGAGACAGCCAAGTACCTGCCCCCCGGTTGCAAAAGCGGTCGCGCCCGCCCGGTGGCACTTGCGCTCCTAGGTCGCTCTCTCCCTTGCTCTCTCCCTTGCTCTCTCCCTCCTCCGCTACTTCGCTCCTTATTCCGAAATTTATCTGGAAAGCTGCCCTCCGAGAACTTTTCCCGCTCTCGACCCCTGCTAACCCCCGCAGATCTAGGTCGCTGCTTCATCACCCTCGCTGCAGTCCCGTACTTGGGCAATTCTGCTGTCCAATACCCAGGCTTGTACGCACCTCTCTTCAAATCCTTCCGAATTTCCTTTGCCCCGGTGTGACTCCCGGTAACCGCCCGGATAACGGTGTGTGCTGAGAAACCCCCGTTGTCGTTGCAGTCCTTGTTGTTGTTCAGATCGCTGCGATTAGCCCCAACATCATCATCATCATCATCATCATCATCGTCATCATCAGGCTTCGACAGGAAGCCAACCAAAGGATTTGTCCCGTCCTTCTCCAAGGTTCCCTTGGCGAGGTCTGAGCTCCTCGATTTGTGAGGGAAATTATTGTTGTCTGATCTGTGGTGCTCCGGCCACAGAGCGTCGGGCTTGAAGTTTGGGTCGTTCCTGGCCTGCGCCGAGATGCGAGGTTTGCTGCGATATTTGTCGTGGAGCTTAAAATTTTCATGTTTTTCCTTTTCCAAATTGTTTTTCTCATTGTTTACCTGCAACTGCTTCGAGTACAGGACGCGAGTAGTTGTCCCGTCTCCCAGCGCCACGTTCTTCGCAACATAGGGCGCCTTTGAATCTTGGCTGACCGCGCCGCCAATGTCCTCGACGAGCAGACCAGCAATCTGCCGCTCAACCCTCCTCATTAACAAAGCCTCGTCCTGAGAATTGATCCAGACCGTTCCCTCATGCACGCTGTATGTGGTGCTGTCCAAGAGCGACAGCAAAACTCGGCGACACCTGGGATGAAGCTCAGTGGCCTTCTTGGCAATCGTGAAGCAATCGTCGCCCTTTTCGTTGCAGTGAGTTGGGTTGGCTCCAGAGCTGCGCGAGCGAAGCGAGGGGGGCGGGAGCGGGGGCGGGGGCGGGGGCGGGGGCGGGGGCGGGGGCGAGTGAGGAAAACGATGTTTTGTAATTTAGCGGAATAGTATAACGTTAGTTGGGTACTGGCATCTATTCTCGTCTTCCTCAAGGCTCGCTCGCTTCGCTCACACACCTCATCAAAAATGCGATCGATCGCATCGAACCTTCGACGGAAGCCTTCGGAACCTTGCCAGCGGATACCAGTGTTGCTGCGTCCCCGGCGGCCTTGACGCAAAAGCCAAGTGCCGTGAAGCCGTACAAATTCGAAGCGTTGACATTTTTCCCCTTCTCTACGAGGAGATGCTTTAGCATCGCCAAGTCGCCGTTTTGGGCCGCTTTGAAGAGGCTCGGCGTGGGTGCGAACTAATCATTTTCCTATTAGTAGTGGGTGTGATGTGATGTGATGTGATGTGATGTGGGTGTTTGTAGGCTCGCTCACCTTCGTTTGGATCGTGCCCTTGTTAATCGCCTCGATCCACTGCCGTCTTGTCTTGTCTGTCAAACAATTGAACGTGAGAGATCTCCGAGACCCGAATTGATCGAGCGTTGTAATTTCAAACGGGTACAAGGATTTGAACTTTTTGGTGAAGGCCTTTGACAGCAAAGTGTCAATGGTTGTTGTTTTCTCCGTCAGAGGCAGGTGCACGCTCGGTTTCTCCTCGTCGATCATTATTGGTGTGTTGGTGTGCGGATCCTGGACCGCGTCCGTCCCATCATCGTTTACTCGCTTCACAATTGTTGAGGGCTCGGGTCGCGCAGCAGATTGGTAGCATTTGATCCAGCCTCGCTCAATCACAACCCACCGTTCTTTCCACAGAGCCGCGAATCCCCCTTGGCCTCGCTGAAGCTTCAGAATGGGACCGCTGAACAGCTTCCTTCCCGTTGCAGGGGGCAAAGGCTTAGTGGGCAGATGGGGATCGGGGATCGGGGTGGGTTTTGGACCTTCCGCAAATACAAGTTCCGGATGGTCAAGTTTCTTTCGACGCTCAACCTCAGTTGTTCGACGGTCTCCTTCCCGGGTGACAGACTCGTGGAGCTTGGCGGTGAGCTCTTTGATCAGCTTGGGCTCAATGCCCGCAAGCTTCAGAGTTTTCGCTGATTGGGTGAGGCTCTGAAGTGCTAGGGTCATAGTTTCAAAGGGCACGAGACCCACATTTGGGTCGGTATCGAACGGGTTTGGAGTTGTAGGGAGAACATCGGGTAGGTCAGGGTTGTAGATGTTCATGGTTTTACTAAAATATCTTTTACATATTGTTTTTCCTATCAATGATGAAATTTTGTGAAATTTAAATAGAATTATTTATGTTTCCTGGATACTACACAGCGTCAATGCAACCTTAAACACTTCTACCGGCTCTCTACACTCTTATAATCGCTAGGATGGATTTGGGCAAGTTGTGGCCTGTCGAAAAAAAGTCGGTTATCTCTGCTAATTTCCCAATATAAAGTACCGTTCGAAGTTCAAGAGCAATGGAGTTCACGAATATGGCTCCTACCGAGCACAGCAGAGGTGCAAATCAGAGGTGCTGTGAGGTTGTGCAGCAGCAGTGATTGTGATATAGAGTCTCCATATGAATCAACTACCAGGGCAATACATTCTTGTGTTGCCCGAGGTGCAGTAGCAGCAGCAAGAAAATGAAACTCTGTGAGGCGTTTATTGCCCCAATTTGCAAAAGGTATACATTGAGGATGATACACCGATGATGAAACAAAAAGACCATCCTTCTACTCATTATTATTCTCTTTCTTCTCTTTTGATACCAACAACTCTTCATCTTTATCAACTAAAATCCCCTCCCTCCCCTCCTCCCTTTTCTCCTCCTCAAACTTCTCCTCTCCCTTCTCATTCGCCAATAATGAATCCTCTTTCGTTACAACTTTTGCCTCCACCACTTTCACGTTCACAAAATCCTCCACATACATCGGTTCATAAACACTCGGCCGCTCAAGCCGTTCCTTAACCGTCTGTTTTTCTATCTCTTCCTCCCCCCGAGTGAACTGTATTGTGTAAAAAACATTATCCACCCCATCCTCTAAATGGACCCCAACTATTGTTGCCTCAAAAACTGTTTCCTGCGACCCCGATTCCGCTCCACCTCCCCCAGCTTCAACTTGGATTTTAGGAGTGTATAAACAGCTCTCGCCCTTTGCCCACCGATTCTGCTTCCTCGCTAGCACAAGCTCTGCATCTCTCGCCCTGCACTTTCGTTCTTCTATGTCTTTTTCAATCGCGAGTTTTTGAGTGAGTTCGAGAGCTCGAGCAATCTCCTCCTCCTCCCTGGTTGCCTTCCTCAGCGCTGCCAAACGCTTTCTTTTAACCGCCTTTGATTCCACTGGCTCACTTGGTGGCAAGTCAGGGGGCACTACTCCTTGAGCAGATGTGTAGGTTGGTGCTACATTTTCGACCACATTGTCCCACCATTTGCCGACCTGTTTGAACATAAAGGTACTTTTTGGAAAAAAGGGAGAGCTTTCGATTCAGGGTTAAATCAGTCTGAACCTGGGGGTTTTAATGGTTCATATGTTTTTCATGTCTTTCAATTTTTTTCGGTAGCACTTCTGGGGCGGGGTTCTTATTGATTCCATCCGAAAGAAAAGCAAAATGCTCCCATCAACCACCACCAACAAGGATGCGGAGTACTCAGAATCTGATCTTCCTTCGTCGTCTTCTTCTTCTTCTGAAGAAGAAGAAATAATAGCAGCTGTAACTCTTCGTGATCAGCGCAAAACTGCCGGCAAGAACATGGCCACCCTCCTCGATGCACAAGAAACCGAGGCTGATAACGACTTCTGGAACCAAGACTTCTTTGCAGAAGTTTCTGATGCCTCTGACACTGACAACGATTCCTATGACGTTGGGGATGAAAACCCTGACGACATTGTTGACAAGTTTGATAAGGACTTCAACGACACTGAGTCGGAGTCCGACGAGGAGGAGGGTGACCGAGAGGAGAAGCGGATGGCGGATGAAGCCCGGAGCAAGTCGGGAACTGGCAAGAAGGGTAGCTATATTGAGCCCCCTCGAGCTGCGAAAGCGAAATTTGCAGTTGGAAGAGCTGCGCCCGTCGCCTACGTGGGGGGAAATGGAGTAGTGGATGTGGGTTGGGGTGTTAAAGTGGGCGTAGGTTTTGGGTTGAATTTGGGCGTTACCTTGAACATGCCTCCCAGCAAGGTTGGTTTGGACATGGATTCGGCCAGCTACAACACAAATATTAGCAGCATTGAGGCTGAGGCTGAGGCTGAGGCTGAGGCTGAGACTGAAACTGAGACGGCAGAGCCATCAACGGAATCAACAACAACAGTTCAACCAACAACAGCACCAAAAACAACAGCACCACCAACAATACCGACACCCCCGCCCCCGCCCCCACCCCCGCCCCCACCCTCACTAGCATTAAAAATAGATTTGGTCGCTCCGCCAGCAGCAGAAGCAGCAACATCAGCAACAGCAGTTGCAACAGTTTCATTGCCGAGCGCCCCCAATAAGAAAAAAGTCTCCCCCCCCACATCCCCCAAATCATCCACCCCTCGGGGAAGCGGACACATTGACACGTCAAACATTATTGCTTCCCCCACCAATCTCCTGTCAACCCGAAGGCAATCCTCCGGGCCAAAGCGCGCCCTCCGAACGAAAACAATCGTAAAGTCGATCACAGCCAAAGACAATCTTGCGCACAAGGATAAAATTAAGACCGAAATGATTGCCAAAGCGAAGAAGAAGAAAGGTGAGCGAGCAACGTGTGAATACGCGGAAATACCATACATACTATTATAACATTCACTAACCACATCACATCACATCACATCCACTTAGCGTCAGCCAAGCCCGACCCAATTCTAAACGACGGCGACACGAGAATAACCCAGGAGGAAATGCTCGTGGAGGCGGTGGGCAATACTGAGCAAATTAACAGGCGGTGGTTACTTGCGCGGAAGAGAGAGCAGAACGAGAAGAACATAACAATTGGTGCCCCCAAGGCGGCCACAAACTTCAAGGAGAGGTACAACAGCAGGCGGGGGAGCTTGAACACGATCACGTTCCCGGAGGTCGACTACATGCCGGAGATACTGAAGCTACAGGTGAGCGAGCGAATCGAATCGAAGCGAAGCGAGCGAGCCTTGAGGAAGACGAGAATACTCGCGATGGATCTCGCGAAATGGCTGTAGACGGCTACGTCCACTTCTTCTGGACCGTCCCTGAACAACCCCCTCGCACAATAAAAACTAACTAACCCCCACTTTTGGCGATTCGCTCGGCGCAGAACACCAACAATAAGAGGGGAGAGAAGCGGAAGCAAAGTGCCAATCTTTGCATAATTACGGGGAAGGTTGCCAAGTACAAGGACCCAAATACTGGCTATTGTTATTACAATGCTGAGAGCTACAAGCTGCTCAAGGCGAAATTTTCTCTTAAGCAATTAAAAAAATAAGGTTAGTTCTCTTTTTTTTCTCATTCATTTCTTCGCATTGCTATTCGAATACGCAAGACGCCTGTAAGCTAGCTCCAATTCGCCCTTGGCCTCGCACTCTGGGAAGTTCTCCAAGTCGAAGTAGTGCGGAGCTACGCTGACGAGCCAGTCCACCTGGGTAGCGGTAACGGTCCGAATGTAGTTCTTGCTGGTCATTACGAACTCCTCGAACATGACCCACTGCGGCTTGTTGGACACGCAGCTCGAGGGGTGAATGAACACAACTTGGCTGTCCTTGCAGGTCAGGTACGAGCCAGACCGCTGCGCCGAGCGAAGAAGGCGCCAAACGAATTGAGTGGAATAATGTTAGTTTAGTAGTGGATGTAGCCGTAATGTCTGCAGCCATTTCGCGGGATTCATCACACGAGTCTTCATCAAGGCTCGCTCGCTCACCTGCAGGTAGGCAACGGACATGAACATGCCCGTTGTTAAGCATTGGCGAATGTTCGTGTAGTAGCCGACGCTGTTCACGTCGTTGCCCACGAGGGGCAGCTCCAACTTCTGCATTACCCCGATGAGCTGGTTCCGCACGCTGCAAGCTTGGCTCATCGATCTCTCGTTGATGAAGTTCTCCCAGCACCAGTTCTTGTCTCCGTTGTTTTGCATGTAGGCCGTATATGTGTTCAGCAATGTGAGGTGGTCGCCCTCGACGTTGTCGAACTGCGCCTTGCACTCATCCGCTGCCTTGGCCGCCTCCTTGGGCCTCATGTGTATTTGTGGGACGCTCATCATCGCCACAATACTAACAATTTCGTTGGAACAGCCGTAGTCCGGGGAAGTGATCAAGAGCTTTGCTAATTGAGGATCTAGGGGCATCTCGGCCATCTTGTATCCAAGCGGCGTCATTTCGCCTTCGTCGTCCAGCGCGCCCAAGTAGTTTAGTAGCTGCGGTTTAAAAAAAAAAAGAGAGAGGTTAGGACGAGAAGGAGAAAGGTTATTCACTGATGGTGATTTTAGGCACTAATATTTGGTAACGGTGGGGGGGGTTCGGCCAGGCGCATCTTTTATTTTGACAGGGGGTTGTTCAGGGACGATCCAAAACACGCCATCTGCACGTCACGTGAAACCGCGGTCCAAAACACAGGATCTTCTCCTTCTTCTAATAATCATATAATCCAAGAGGTTTGCTCGCTTTGCTCTCTCGCTCGCTCGCTCGCTCACCTCGAGCGCTCGCATTAAGGTTTCCGGTGCCGGCGGGTCCATAAAGTCGAAGTGGACCAAATCGTCGATGCCGAGCTTTTTCAACGTCAGCACAGTGTTGCTCATCTGCGCGAGCGTGGGGTATAATATATTAGTTACAATGTTCATAACCATTCGTTAGCTCACTCACTCACCTTGCTCCGGAGGATTTCCGGATAGGTTGTCTGCTGCAGATCCTCCTTGAAACTCTTCTCCGTGTAGAGGCGGAAGCACTTTCCGGGCTGTGTGCGGCCGGCACGACCGGCGCGCTGCTTTGCCGAGGCCTGGGAGATGGGGCTAACGAGCAGGCTCTCCACCCGAATTCTAGGGTTGTACACCTTCTGCTTGGCGAAACCCGGGTCAACGACGTAGACGATGCCATCAATGGTCAAACTCGTCTCTGCCACGTTGGTGCTCACAACCACCTTCCTCCCAGGAGGCCCGCCAAGTACCCTCGGGCCTGGAGCTGCGTTGAAAATCCGTCGCTGGGCTGCGGGTGGCAAGGAGCTGTAAAGCGGGTAAACAACAATCTCAGGAGTGGTTGCCGCAAAGGATTCGCTCGCCTCGCGAACCTGCCTGCACACGTCCTCAATTTCAGCCTCACCAGTTAAGAAGACTAGAATGTCGCCGGGCCCCTCGCACTCGTGGATTTGTAGCGTGGTGCGAACGGCGGCCTGGAATTGAAAGAAATGGATGGCTAGTTTAGTAACCCAGGCTATATCATACACTCAATACATTCCAATACATTCCCAATACATTCCCAATACATTCCCAATACATTCCATATCCAATCCAAACTCACCTCCACGTAGTTTCGCTCTGGGGAAGCGGTGTAGAAAATGTCCACAGGGTGGGTACGTCCTGGTACTTTCATGAGCGGGGCACCGGAGAAGTAAGTCTGGAGTAGGAGATGGGTTAGTCTCTCATTTTCTTAGCTCACTCACTCACTCACTCACTCACCTGAAACTTCCCCGCATCCAAAGTAGCACTCATCACAATCAGCTTCAAATCAGGCCGCTTGGGCAGGATCTCTTGTAAAAGCCCCATCAATACATCGGTTGCCAATGTACGCTCGTGTGCCTCGTCTAAACAAATGCACGAGTAGTGCGAGAGCATGGGGTCGCTCATAGCCTCCCTCAGGAGCATACCATCCGTCAAGAATTTCAACACTGTTGTTTGGTCGTTCGCCTTCATGTCAAATCGCACGTTGTAACCAACTTCCTGGCCGAGGGCAACGTCCATCTCTTCACTCACGCGTTGGGCAATCGACGTGGCCGCAACTCGACGAGGCTGGGTGCAAGCAACAACAGACTCGCCCTGGATTGGATAGCCAGCCTCTACAAGAAACTGGGGGATCTGCGTAGTTTTTCCCGAACCGGTTTCTCCCTCAACAACCACTATCTGATTGGCTGCTATGCAGTCGAGGAGAGCCGCGCGGAACTGGTACACTGGAAGCTGAATTCGCTTCGCAAATATTGAGTGGTACTTTTGGGAGTAGGGCTGAAGGGTCCACGGATTTATGTTGGGATCGTCATTGTGGGAGGCGGTTGGTTTGGGAGCAGCTTGGGTGGTATGGGCCAGGTATGGGTTATATGTGGAATCAGATGTGGGTGTTATTGTTGTAATTGTTGCTGGGGTTGTTGCTGCTGGTGTTGGATCGTTGATTTCATCAATCATCTTCCTCTTACGGTCTCCAGATTTCTTGCCCATGTTGTGTCTATTAAGAGAGATAGTTGTGGCCACCTTGTGTTAATGATTTTGATCCTTGTTTGTGCTAGAGGTCGTTGCGAGAATCGTATGAAATGTAAACCTCTGGTTAAAAACGTTACGGAAATCTTCCACAAGGAGCGTGCTGAAACTTCCTGGCAGCTACCTCACCCTCTCAACCACGCCTCATGTTCAAAAAAAAGAAGGGCGGGGCCAAAAACCGCGCTGTTAGCAAGAGGAATCATTCCTCAGATGATGACGACTGCAACTCAGAGGACGATACTTCAGCAATCCTTTCAATGCTCAAACAAGAAGTGCAACAAGGCAAGCGCCTCAAATTAAATCCAACTGCATTTTGCCCAGACACTAGCAACAACAAAAACAACAACAACAACCCCAAACCCAACATTATGCACTCATTCGAGTCCACCACAACAAAAGAGTCCCTCACACAGTTCAATGATGCAACAAAACTCTCTGAGTACGACACAGCTCACACTAACGATGCTCGTGCGAAGCTAGAAAAGAAAGCAGCAGATCCCAATGATAGTGGAGGTCTGAGGAACAAGCAAAGTGGCACGAAGGGACCGATTCGTGCGCCGACCTTTGTTCGGACAACGTGCCAGTTCGACTACCAACCCGACGTTTGCAAGGACTACAAGATGACGGGCTTCTGCGGGTTTGGGGACACCTGCATCTTCCTTCACGATAGGGGTGACTACTCGAAGGGTTGGGAGGCGGAGAATGAATGGGATGCGAAGAAGAAACGGGATGATTTGCTGGTCCAGGAGGGGATGAAGGGAAGTGTTTTTGAGGAGGGGGGCGAGGGTGGCACAGGCGCAGGTGCAGGCGCAGACGTAGACGCAGACGAGAACAGGAGACAAATAGCGACAGACGGAATTCCGTTCGCATGCTTAATCTGCCAAGGACCCTTCAAAGAGCCTGTTGTGACCATATGCGCCCACTACTTTTGCGACAGGTGCATTAGGAAGCACCACAAGGTGGTTGGGGGCAAGTGCCCTGTGTGCGCGAAGGAAACGCACGGAACGTTTAACTACCCCAGCCAGCTCCACAAGAAGATGAAGACGATGAAGATTACCACTTTGGAGGATTTTTTTGCAAAGAAGTGTACTTGATGACTGTAGATTGCATAGAGAGAGAGAGAGAGAGAACAAGAGAGAATAGGAGAGAGTAGCATATAAATTATTGTTTGTTCCTTCTTCTTTTGTTCATACTTTTGACCTCTTGGCATTATTCTCAGGAGTCGCAACTACTGCCGATCGCTTCGCCTCCTGCTGAGACTTGGCAATTGCACTTGATTTTAAGAGCGTCGCAGAGACTGTTATCCTCCTGCTCCCGTGGGACTTCCAGTAGTTGTAGCTGTTGCTAGCGGCCTGTCCAGCAGCAAAGAGGTCAGCCTCGAGCTGGGGAAGTTTATTCGTGAAAGCAGAGACATCTTGCGAGGAACTGTTCCAGGCAAAGTCCAGGATACGGCGAAGCCGCTCGCCAACATACGTGTTCTTTAGAACCTCGCGCAGCTTCCCAGTCTCGGCAACCAATTCGGCCATGTTTACACTGCGCCGTGACCTGCCCTTTGTGGCTATCAAGTCGCAAATTGCATTGCCAACCTCGTAAAAGTACACAGATTTGGACCGAAGGTTGAAGGTTACAGCACCGGCTTTTAACTTCTCGCGGTATTTGTGACCGTAGTGCTTGGGAAAGGAAGTTATGTCAACCGATTCGGCTTTGAAGAGAGGGGCAAAGGCCCAGAGGGGAAGGTCTATCTTTGTTCCCTTGGACAGGTCAGAGTCAGTCGACCGAGCCTGAGGGTTGAGGAAACCAAGCATCATTGCGTTCTGCTTCGCTACTACGGTTAGTCGCTCGTTACCGAGGAGAATGTCGTGAATTGAGAAGTAGGAGGAGGCCATGTGGTAGAGGTTGTTTTGTTGTGTTGCTTTTGAATTTTGAATTTTGATTTTGAAATTCGTATTGGATTATGGGCTGTGTTTGTGGAAGTACAGAGGTGAAGAATATAATATGGATTGCGGATGGATGTAAGCTTTCACACACAGGGGTTTCGCATTATTTAAATTCGTAAAAATTTTAGAGAACGTGGCAATTGCCAGGAATACTGCGACTCACTCGTGTTTCTTGCTCTTCGAATGATCCATAGGAGCTCACTTTCCCTCACCACTAAAAACAGTCATGGCAACACAGCCATCCAGTATGCTGAGCACCCCCAATTCAATTCAATACGTGCAATGAGATCCGAAACGTCCTCCGCCTCACCCCCAAGTACATCTCCTCCACCCCCTTCCCCACCTTCCTCCGACAACACCTTCCCAAGCAGTTCGTCGACTCGTCAATCTTCGGCACCTACAACACCGCTTGCACGTTCATCAAGCACATGAAGTACAACAAGGCCGAGCTAGTGAGGTGGAGGACGTGCTGAAGAAGCCGACCCGCAAGTGCGACGTCTGTAAGACCGCCACAACGAAAGCTTGCGCACGGTGCGAAACCAGCTACTTCTGCAGCGCCGATTGCCAGAAACTAGCCTGGAAGAAGCACAAGAAGACGTGCAAACCCCCAACCACCCCTCCAGCCACCGAGGCAGACCTCCGCGCCCTCCACAACAAGGGCATGCTGCTACTAAACCGGTGCATCCAGGAGAGCCTGGAGCTGGAGACGGACCTACAAGTGTTGTGTTAGATTTCTTGAGAGTACGAATACAAAACGTTGAATTTTGAAAAAATGAACTTTGACATAAAATGTTTCTCACTTTATATTCCTTTCCAACCCACACGCACACAACCAGCCTCACTCATTCACATCATAATGTCCCCCAAGTACTCTCGACTGCCCTCTCCCCGCCCGCTCTTCGCCCCAACACTCCCAAACTTCAAGCTCGTCTTCGCACTCATGCTCTTGATAATGGCCCCACAGTGCTCCGTCATGTCTGCTCCCCCCTTGAAGAGGCAGTCACTCACCCAAACCGCCTTGTACCCCATGTCCCTGAGTTTCCAACTGTCCTGAACCTCCTTCAAATCCTTGTCGTCGTACGCCTTAATATACGCAAGCAGGCAAACGTCCTCTGGCACATTTTCCCGTATCCTCGCACACTCTTCCTCGTCCTCCATGTTAACTCTTGCCAATATCAAAGTCGCTCCAGCTGCAACAACAGTCTCCACAAATGCCTCACTTCCATCACTCAGCCCACCACTCAGCCCACCACTCAGCAAGCCCGCGCTTGCAGTCGCAATGGCCTCACCGCCCGTTGCAGTTGCAAATTTGACCAGCTCCACTCCCCGCTCCACACTCAGCACGTCGAAATCAATGCAAACACCCGAAGCACCAGAAACCCAAGCTCGGGCGACTTGAATTTCGTCGACAATGAGATCAGAAGATACGATGGGCAGGGGACCAGGGACATTTCCTTGCGCTAACTTTTGCTCTGTCGCGAACTCGACAATGTCCTCGTAGTCGCAGCCTCCGAGGTTTTGGTCTGCAAGGACGGAAACTGCGGTAGCTCCAAAGTCACGGAAGACTGGCGACATGATCGCGGGTGGAAAAATTTCTTGGACGTAGCCCTTCTCGAGCTTCTTCTGGAACGAGAGATTTCGCTTGTATTCAACAAGAACCGAGAGGGTGCCCTTTCGTTTCGTGAGAGCATCTCTCAGGATTGTGGATTTTGTTTTTGTGGGTTGGGATTGGGAGTCAGTGTTGAGGATATTTAATATGGACTGGTCGCTGCAGGACTCTTTGTAGAGAGTTATTTCGCGCTCCTTCGCCATCTTGGCAAGACCCCCTATGGCAAAGAGAGAGGAGGAGTGGCTTGATTTGATACGTGAGGTTTTGGAATTGATTGTGAACGACAAGGTCGAGGCTGAAAGTATTAGAAGCAGAATTGTTTTTCGCATTGTTTTGTGGGAGTATGATATATTGCAAGCTTGGACGGCTTTTATGGTTTTAACTTTTTTAACATTACTTGTTACTTTTCGACTGTGAAACCTTCCGCACAAAGGAAAATAAAAATAGCAATTTGACCCCACTCATTTGCGTTCACACAATTAAACCGGGCGTACGCAACAACCCAACACTATTTGGCCACCCTCGAATCGCTCTCATACTCT